>VZTJ01004376.1:21713-93606 GCA_013397795.1 Orthonyx spaldingii | reverse complement strand
AGGGCCGGTGGGAGCGCCGGGGGCGCGGCGCCGCGGGCTGGCCCAGCTCCCAGCCCATCTCCCATCCCCGCTCCCAGCCCCGCTCCCAGCCCCGGCTACCCCCGGGTGCGCGCTCCGGCCCGGCGCCGCCGTGCCCGCGTCCCCCCGAGCCGCACCACAAGCGGATGGCGCGGGCGGGAGCCGGCTGAGCCGCTGCTCCTGGACGTGTCGGGGCCAGGCACCGCGCGGACCGACCCCCGTCCTGCCGCCGCGGGAACTCGGCTCCGCGCACGGATTATCCAGCGTTGATTTACAGATCTGCTGCCAGAGCCGCACTTGGAGAGACTAGTGATCGCGCCTGCCCCTTCATTCCGCCTCACACACAACAAGCACACGCACACCGCCTTCAATTTTCCCTCTGGGGACGAACCCCTCGCTTGTTGCCTTGTCGCCAATGCCGAGGCGAGCGGGAGCGGCTGTGGCGGTGCCGAGTGCCTCCAGCCGCCTCCCCGGCTCGCTCCCGGCGCTCTCCCGGCACCCGGCGAGAAGGGGCAGAAATAACTCGTCAACCTGTGGTGCGCACTGACCACAGCCACCTGCGACTGTGGATCAGCCGGCACAGCCCCCTCAGGACTGCTGTCACCCGGTCCTTACACTAGCGGGAACAGCGCTGCTATTTCTCTGCCTAGGATCAGTAAGTATACCAGCGTTTTTAGGATCTTGCATGACACGTAGGTACGATATTAAAAACAGCGTCATTTAATAGTTCGTGTTCACCTTCTCTCGTGTATTAATAGATGTGGCTATAAACGAGGCTTCTGTTTCAAAGGGGGGTGTGGGGGGCTGTGTATTTTTGTGTGTGTGCTTGCATGTAGATGTTGCTTCAGTGCACCTGCAGTTGTTTTCTTGACATATCACGGTATTTTCACTTGGCTGAGCATTGTATGTGCCTGTTCCCAAATTAAATCCAGTGAGATGTTCATTGTGATTGAAACAAAATTCTGCTGTAGATTAAAACGTAGCATTCCCACATCTGATGTGTTTCTATAAATATAAAAAAAGCTCTTTGTGTAGACACATTTATTCTTTAATGTTTCATATGGATGTATGTAGGTGTATCTCTTACATATGTGCTCCAAGACCTGAATGCATTGTGTGTTGCAGTATTTTTATTAGTGTTTATATATGTTGGTGTTTCAGAAGCATGCATATGTTTGTGTATGGATGCAAGTGCTTATATGGGTGGGGATTTTGTATCTGTCTATATATATATGTGACATACCCACCCACATCCTTACCCACAGAGTCGTTCAAAATCTCTGTGCATGTGATGTGGGTGTGTGTGTAATGTAGAAGTGTGAATAGTGTGGGCAGGAGAAGATTTGAATGCCGTGGTAATAGATGACACAGTTTCATTTGATCGGTGTGACCTTTTAGGAAAACAATCCAATCTTTTCCCTTTTTGTTTTGTTTATTTTTGTGTGTTTGTGCATGTGCCTCAGGTTAAGTGCTTCTTCTGCATGATCATAACCAAAGGGTGACCCATCCACTCCCTTATGTCCTATGGGGACCTCAGAGCCAGTTTCTCAGTCTTCATCTCCTCCTCCTTCTCCACCTTCTCCACCTTCTCCTCCTCCTCTTACCACTGCTGCTGATGCCCTGGGTGCAGCTCCCAGGTTTGAGACATTGTTGACAGGGTGAAGAAAGGATTTGCAAAGACCTCCTCACTGTGTAAATGAAGTGATGGCTGGAATTAACTTCAACTCCCCAAGTAATGATATTAAACAGTAAGTTTGCTAGGCCAAAGCATTACCAGGAACAAATAATGAAGAAAGAGACTATTTGCATTTGGTTTCAATGATGAGCTAAAACCATCTGTGGAGAACAGGTACCCTTTGGTTTGCATATTTTTTTTTCCCTCGGAATGCAGCCTTCATAGCCTGCGAGGCAGTCATGATTCTGATCAGATACAGCTGTGATTGCTGCAGGAGATAAATGAAAATAAAGGGGCTTGGTGGATGGAAGAACAAGGTCTCAGCTGCTCTCTGGTTCAACTTGAGAATTTCGTCTTTTCTTATTAGCAAAACAGTAGTTTATGTCAAACATTCTGGAGAACAAGAAAATGCAGATCTGTGGTTTTCCAAAATATAGATTCAGTATTACAACCATGCTGCCATACTCGCTGCCCAGGGGACTGTCCTCCAAATGCAAATGGCTTTGAACATTCTAGTGAAAACTTATTTACAGGTGACACTGTAAATAAAACAAAATCTTGTTACAGTAAGTGATTAAAAAAAAAAAAGGCAGTTGCAAAATGGAGGTTGCGATGGTGAGTGCAGACAGCTCCGGGTGCAACACCCACATGCCCTATGGATACGCGGCCCAGGCCCGGGCCCGGGAGCGAGAGCGGCTGGCGCAGTCCAGGGCCGCCGCGGCCGCGGCCGTAGCAGCAGCCACAGCGGCAGTGGAAGGTGGGGCAGCGGGCGGAGGGGGACCTTACCACCACTACCACCAGGAGCAGAGTCGAGGGGCATCCTCCTCACACAGTGGGAGCGCGTCACGCAGCAGCCTGCCCCACCGCCAGAGTGGTAAGAGGAGGAAGAAAGGGAAAAAGAGGAGCCACCACTTGGGAAGTAGGGAATGTGGGGCCTCCTTCCCCTGTTCTGAGCTCCTGCCGCTCAGTGGTTCTGAGGAGAGAATACTGAAGGACTTGAGTGAGGAGGAAGAGGAGGATGAAGATGAGGATGAAGACGATGAGGAAGAAGGAAAGCTCTACTACAGTGATGACTATGGGGAGGATGAGTTTTCATACTCGGACCAGCCACCTGATGATGGTGGAGGCCCTGGGGGTTACAGCTCTGTCCGCTACAGTGAGTACGAGTGCTGTGAGCGCGTGGTGATCAACGTGTCGGGACTGCGGTTTGAGACCCAGCTGAAGACATTGGCTCAGTTCCCGGAGACACTGCTGGGTGATCCAGCCAAGCGAGGGAGATACTTTGATCCTCTTAGGAACGAGTACTTCTTTGATAGGAACCGACCCAGCTTCGATGCCATCCTGTACTACTACCAGAGTGGTGGTCGACTGAAGAGGCCTGTCAATGTGCCCTTTGACATCTTCTCTGAGGAGGTGAAGTTCTACCAACTTGGGGAGGAGGCCATGCTCAAGTTCAGGGAGGATGAAGGGTTTGTCAAAGAGGAAGAGGAAAAAGTTTTGCCAGAGAATGAGTTTAAGAGGCAGGTGTGGCTGCTGTTTGAGTACCCGGAAAGCTCCAGTCCAGCCAGAGGCATTGCCATTGTCTCTGTCTTGGTCATCTTGATCTCCATCGTCATCTTTTGTCTGGAGACTTTGCCAGAGTTCAGAGATGATAAAGAATTCGTCATGTCCCTGAGCTTAGGGAAGGGGCTTTCCAATGAGTCTCTTCGCCTGGATGCTGGGGAGCACACCATCTTCAATGACCCTTTTTTCATTGTAGAGACCGTGTGCATCATTTGGTTCTCCTTTGAGTTTACAGTGCGCTGCTTTGCATGTCCGAGCAAAGCACACTTCTTCAAGAACGTCATGAACATCATAGATATTGTCTCCATCTTGCCTTACTTCATCACCCTGGGCACTGACCTGGCGCAGGAGCAGGGCAGTCAGCAGGCCATGTCTTTTGCCATCCTGAGGATCATCCGTCTGGTCAGGGTGTTTCGCATCTTCAAGCTCTCCAGGCACTCCAAGGGTTTGCAGATCCTGGGTCACACGCTCAGGGCCAGCATGAGGGAACTTGGCCTACTCATCTTTTTTCTTTTTATTGGAGTAATTTTGTTTTCCAGTGCTGTTTACTTTGCAGAAGCTGACGAGCCTGCCACCCATTTTCAAAGCATCCCAGATGCCTTTTGGTGGGCTGTAGTGACCATGACTACAGTTGGTTATGGGGACATGAAACCCATAACTGTGGGTGGGAAAATAGTTGGGTCCCTGTGTGCCATTGCAGGAGTGTTAACCATTGCTTTACCAGTGCCAGTGATTGTCTCCAATTTTAACTATTTCTACCATAGAGAAACTGAGAATGAAGAACACACACAGATGATGCAAAATGCAGTCAGTTGCCCTTACCTCCCAACAAATTTACTGAAGAAATTTAGAAGCTCATCGTCTTCATCCACAGAGGATAAATCAGAGTATTTGGAGATGGAAGAAGGAGTTAAAGAATCTCTTTGTGTAAAGGAGAATAAAAGTCAGGATACAGGGAATAGCAGTGAGTCAGAGAAGAAAAACTGTGTAAATTCAAATTCTGTGGAAACTGATGTGTAATTTTGAACGTTTCCAAATATATTTATGCATTAGAGAGTGCAGTGAAAATAATGAAATATGCAAACAAGAGTCTGCAGCATACAGTAGTATGCCATTTAATGGTTAAATACAAATAAAAAGCATTGCTAAACATGTATTACATATCAAGTAAGTGGTACAACTTGAGGAAAGGATTGCTAGAGCTGATACATTTTCAGACTTTATATTTTTATTAGAATGCAAGTGTTTTGCACATGAGGCTGAAAAATTTATTAAAACCAAGTCAGTTTTGAAGTGGGTGCATGAACTGTCGACATCACTAATAACAGCTCTGTGGTAAAAGTTGGCATTCAGAGGTATTTACTATGTAAGAAACAATGAAGTTTGGTAGTCATTTATCTATTTATCAGTGCTTTAATAGCAGCTACCATAAATCATTGGATACCATAGTCATTGTTTTTCAAATGGTAAATTTATTGTAAAAAGATATTCTACAGAAGATAGATCTAAATTTTTTTTTCTTGAAATCTATAATGCTTGTTTTTAACTGGAAATTTACTTTGAAAAGGCTGTTGACCCTCCAGAAATTGTTTATTTTTATAACTCTCTTTGGAGGCATTGCAGCATTTGTTGTCTAATAATGAAAGAAATGAAGTAAGAGAATCGTTTAACCTGGTCTGACTGCAAAGGCAAAATGACTGGAATGCTTTTTTGCACTACTTTATATGCTGGAGATATATTGAAAGAGACTTCATACTGTGAATGTTTACTAATGTAATAGTTCAATGACAATCATTGGAAGAGTGAATTCTGCATCATATTTTATTGTTTCTTCTTTCTTTGTGATGCTGATGGCAAAACAGCTAACATTACATTAATTCCATACTCTTTTTAATTATGAATATCTGTGATCTGGAAAAGGATTGTGAAGTAAAATTTTCTAATCAAAATTATTTGAAATTGGTGTTTTCTACTGATGCCCTCAAGAAGTACCAACATAATTTATGTATTTTTTGTGCTTAATTTAGCATTCAGAGTCTATGATTAGTATATACACTTTGTCAGTATTGAGGAAATTCAGTGTATGGGAGGAGAAGGCAGAAGTAATAAGATACTCAGTTGTTACAGTACTGACAATTGAGGGTTGCTGACTTTTAATAATGTGCTATTATTGGTGCTGCATTTTCCCTTGATTACAGTTTTCACCCATGTATGTTTGAAGCAACATTTAAGATCTAAAACAGGCATTCTGGGCTTCAAAATGAACGTATTGGGTCCCATGGAGTCCTTGTGAAAACATTCCATGGTTTCTTTTCACTGATTCTTAGGCCAGCTGTGTTTTACTATGTGTCAAAACTTCCCACTGCCCTTGCTAGGAGATTCAGGTAGGCAAAGATTACCTGGCCTAGAGTATATTCCAGAGTCCAGAACGAGATAGGTAAGATATTGCTGCATACAACATAAATAATAGATTCAGAACAAGTTTTTTTTCAGAGTTACCGTTACCAAGGGAAGGCACAATTAAAATGTAACTGTTTTTGAAGAGGCACTGTGGAACATTCCAGATTATAAAACTTGAACCAAATTGGCATATGCACTTTAAGGTCTGGGACAGGCTGTTGTGGGAGGAAAAAGGACTTAGCAACACTACGGAATTACAGTAATTTGCAATATTCATTTAAAGCTGAGTGGAGGGTTTTTGCAGGGGGGAGAACATGGTAGTGACTGACTTATAACAACAACAAAAGCAGTCTGAATTGGGCATCGATGACATTACACACGATCCATCAGAAAGGCCTTGTTTGCTGTATCCAGTGGCACCAAACAGAGCTGCAGACATAGGCTGCTTTTTAATGGTTGGGTTTTGCCTTCATGGTTTTTCTGTGAGTCTCTTCGAAAAGTTTCTCTGCTTGTCTCCTTTTGCATTGCAGAAAAATAAAAAACAAGACACACACAAAAGACTGTGTTGTGCTGAGCTCTGCTTCAAAATATGTGTTCAAGTGTCTGATTCCTAATTTAAAAACATAGAACAGGCTTCACCGTATTTTTGATGTGAAGCATTAAACAAAACTCCTCTTTATTGTGGTGATGCTAATTCCAACTGCGTTTTGAATGAAGTGACTCAGTAACTTTATACATAGGCATTTGCCAAAATTTAACATTTCACTCTAGATCACCTGAGTTAAATGTGCTAAATACTTTTCTACAGGGACAATATCAGCAGTGAGCATCAGCATTCTATAAAATCCAGTAAAAATCCATAACTGAAAGTATTTCTTTCACAGATAGCAGTTAGTGACCTAAAGGGCATAAGGGTTCTCTTCCCAAACTGGCTTGGTGCTAGTTCTGTATGACAGCAGAGACCATGTACTGCCTGGGACCATGGCAAGGAGGTAGGAGTGAAATAAATACTAACTAGGTAAATAAAGAACTTGGAGAAAATATGTAGTACGTGTTTGCAGCACTGACTGGTTGAAAGGGGAGGTGGTTCATAACAGGTGGGATTTTAGACCTCTAGTGGAAATAAGAAAGCTCTTTGAATCACTTTTAAAATACATGCATACTGTAGACATGGAGCTCAGCATGAGGGGAGTGCTCCAGCTGGTGGTTCAGCTACTCTGCTACCAGTATACACCCTTTCAATGTAAAACAAGTGTTCAGTGTCTCTGCTGTGCTGTTTTCAGAGCAGCACCTCGCTCTCAGAAGGAAAAGGTCTGACTGCAAGGCCTCGTAGCAGTACGCAGAGCAACATTCTGGGTGCATCAGCCCTACACACTGCAGTGCTGTGGAGGTGTTTCCTCAGGTGAGAGCAGGGCCTCCTGCTGTGAATAAACCTCTGCACTTTGTCAGGGTAAATAAGAACCGTACAGCTCAATGCTAGGTTGTGCTATCAGTTGGGTAGAGCATGCTGAATCACAGAAAGAACTGTGCATTCCAGAATAGAAGCAAATAGCTCCACTTGGGTTTATAATTTGATTATTCAACTATCTATTAGTTGTCCAGTCACAACATAGTTTTAAAATGCCAAAGTCCTACCACTAACATGCTAAAATCCAAAGATCCCAAGTGCTTTACAAGAAATAGAAATTTGTGTTAAATATTACTTTGGTTGAAACTGTGTGCCAGAGAAGCCCTCTAATTGAGCTCTTATGGATCCAAATTACTACTACTGCTTCTGTCAGACCTTTCCCAGTGATACTGACAGCTCTCAGAAAAATAATTTTATTGTGACTTGGGCATTTTGCGTCTTAAATTATAGTGGTGAAATGCATTCCTGATGTAGCTGATGTGAATGGATTTACGCTGGGGATCATTTTAGTTCTACTAATGTAGTTCAAATGATTTCACATTGACATATATTTCAGCTAAAAATAATGCAAAATGAGACATTTCAGGTTCGCTTGCAGTGGTGAAAAAATTTGGAGGAGTTCCATTAGAATTCATGGAATCACAGCAGCACCAAATCTGATTTCAAATATAGTCTGATACTTAACAGTGTGCTGGCATTTATTTAAAGAATTTCCTAAGTATTTTTATAGTAATCTTAAGTGCCAAGGCCAGACTCATAAGGAGAGAGTTTTGCCAGCTGAAGCATTGGATTTAATGGCTGACTTCAGAGATCCATAAATTATTCCTTTATTACATTTCCGATGTTACATTGATTCCTTGAAAACATCAGCCTGGATGCTGAACCTTATACGAAAAGAAGTGTTGTATAACCCAGTTAGTGGTGAAGGTTTTTAGTGTTCAGTTAAGCTTTCTAAAATGATTCCACAAGAGGCTAATTCCATTTGATGGAAAATATAATTTGTTTGTATTTGAAGGAAAATTCTTCTGCTTACATAGGTTTTCGTGTGTAAAATCCACCTCTGTGGTGTTCATGTAATGCAGAATAAATGTGGGAGATCCAGGGGATGAAAAGCCCCAGTGCTATCATGATTACTTCTAATTCATGCCAATAGTGTCCTTGGTGTTTGGGGATACTAATACTTGGGTGTTCTTGTGGTCATAAAAATTGGGATTTGAGTGTGCTTTCAGTCTGTAAAATTATCAAATGGCTTTGGAATGTGAAAATGATTTTGCGTAATACTGGTATGGAAAGAGTTTTGGATCAGGCCATAACCTTGAATAAAGGATCTGATAGTGTAACTCCTGGCATGGAAGATTCCTGTCAAGTTCACTCTCAGATGTTAAGAGTCACTTGACTTGGGTTTTGAAAATTCAGTGCTGAGCTGACAAAGAACATGAGGTTCTTCCTCTTCATATTTACATAAACGTAGGATAAATGCACCATGGAAAACCAGCAAAATATCAGAAAGTCTATTCCATTTGTAGCTAGTTCCTGAAAAGTCTTTCTTGCACAGAATTGAAAAATGAAGTGTGTCTTTCTGGTCATCCTGGACTCATAAAACTAATTCTGAATAACAGTTAATTTTTACCATAATCTTTAAACTTTACAGATGGTCCTCAAATTAAATATAATCCATTGTGTTTACACCATGTCACTGTCTTCCTCTATCTTCTACTGGTTCCCTATTACTTTTTACTGTTATTGCACACAATTATAAATACATAAATAAATATTTTTAAAATATGAAAGAGTAAGAAATGAAAACAAATATTATACAACCACCAACTATAATATCCAGCATATAAGTTATATATTTTTCTTATCATTAAATAAATCTAAATAACAGGATAACTTCTGTAGACATGGGGCAGGGTATACACTTTCCTCTTGCTATAAATGAATGATTAAATGCTTCAGATTTTGCAGTAAATAAGATCTAGTTGACAGATTTATCATATTTTTGCGCCTCTGTTTGAAACAAATGCTTATAGAAAAATTGGCACTTTTGTAAAAATGATTATCCCTTCATTTCCACAGAGACCATCTAATGTGGACGAAGTGATTGACAGATTAATTCTGGGTTAAAGTGCATAAATGATTTGTACCTGACACCCAGGCACTCTGCATATTGCTGCCAAGCTTTCTGTGTGTTCAGAATTCTGACGAAACTAATTATGAAGGAAAACCATTAAAGCATTATGTACCAAGATGGTTGAATTAATTCTTATTTTTAATCCTTTTCTGTACAATTATAATGTGCCTTGACATCTTTTTATGCAACAGGCCCTTTGGAAAATAAATACATAGGTATATAAAAAGGAAAGAGGAGAAATCTTGTATGTAAAAAGTGTCATGAAATATACTAATGGAGGGAAAGTAGGTAAGTAAAAACTTCTTTTATTTCCTTCATTTGTGCATTTATGCATTGCCAGTAAAAAGAAATTGGGAGCAAACTGGTTGAAGTGATCTGCAGCTACAGAGAGGTGCATACATATTTTTTTCTCTTCCAGGTACTCTCGTCTCAGGAGCAGCAGCAGCTGCTGCTGTGGCATCCTACGACTGGGAAGATGCTCCCTGTGCTGGGCAGCACCAAGTGGGGTGGGACAGGGTCCTGTGAAGTTTTTAGCTTGTCTGGTAAATCCATTCTCCTACCACAAGTATCCTGCTGAGTGCAAAAGTTTGATTATTTGCTTGGTAATACCATGCAACCTTTCCAGACAGGGAGATCTCAAAAGCCTCCAGTCTGCCAGTTCCCAGACTTTAAAGGGTCTCAGGTCTGCATTCACAAAATGTACTTTTCAATACCTGAATTCCATTCATTTCATAAGGAATTGAGTTGTATTGAATTGCTTCTTGAACTGGGGAACAAGGAATTTGCTTAAGGTCAAAAGGGACACTGTGGTGGAGCAGGTTTCCCAGGTGTTGCAATTGTTACACGGAGTGTAGGAAGTGACAGCACATATTTAAGGCATCTTTAATTTTAGATACATATTTTTTTTCTGTTCTTAGCGTTCAGAATAAACTAAGGGTGGTTTTTAAATTATTATTATTGTTATTAGTTACTTAGTCCTAACCCTTACTATAAAGGCCATTTCAGTGGGATAATATAGACTGAATCTGAAACTATCACCCTGGACACGAATGGTAGCTTTCCATTCAGAAAATCAAGTGAGACATATTCAATATCACTCCTGTCCTAATTTTTTTTTGTGTGCTGGCTTTGAGTCTAATGCTCTTGCACTGAAGTCTTCCAAAGTTTCTTGTGTCAATACTAGGCAGTACCTGACACTGCAGTGTAGGACAACCAAGGAGAAAGTTGGCTTTCCTTGTTTGTATTTATATTGGTATGATTTTGGTGCAGAATTTTGCTGTAGAGGAGGGATGCTCCAGGGTGCTTCACTGTGTGTTTATCCTCATTGCAAGGGGAGAGGCACTCCACGATATGCTTTGGAAAGAAATCCAATCACATGCACGGGGAGACTGCATTCCCTTTTTCCCTCTGCCTTGTGCAATCGAAAGACACTACTGGATACACTGGGGTATTGCCCTGCACTGTGGATTCAACCACCTTCCTCGCTGCTGTTCCACTGAGATCGGTGGAGGTTTGGTTTACAGTCAGAGTCCATGATATCTGTCCTTGTTGTGGATCATCCACTCTATGAATGAACTTTAATTCTATTAAATTATTGTTGTCTCCCTGCTGGCACAGCTTTGTCGTGAATTCAGGGTGTCATTCAGTGACAGTTTCTCCTTGCACGGTGGAGCCTGAATAGCCCAGGGAGCCTGAATGCAGAAAACTGCAGAGGACTGTTGATATTAATGAAAGGTATCTCTTGTTTTTCTGTCCAAAACTATATTTGTATAACAAGTTACACATTCCACAGACTGCATATCTCAGGTTAAATACCTTCTGTGTCATTAGTGGTCATTTAGTAGTCATTAAAGATGGCCTCAATTTGCCCTGAATTCCTCAGGAATTTAAGACATTAACTATTTTTCAGGTCTCAAGCATGAAGGAAGATGATCCCTCTTTGCATTCAAAATGGCAAGGCATTATTTTAAAGCAGAAATCTTGCATATTTTCAGGTTAAGAAGCTAAGGAATAGTAACTTTTCTGTTAAAATCTTTCTTAAATATTAGCTGCAGATACACATACTGGAGAAAAGTATGGTTTCATCACAGGGAAGAAATAGAAAAGATTTTTAATTCAGTGTTTAAAGGGCATCATTGTATTTTATTATGTGCCAGATGACAAGCTCAGATAAATGTTATTTTAGCAAGACTCTATCCTATTGCAGAGAGTGCAGTAGAGGAATTGTATGGCAATTTATACTCCAGCATTTATTTCTGGATATGTTTATTTCTGTTAGCTACTTATAAGCACTGTTATTTATTCAGGACTCATAGATCTCAAAATTAATGACAAAAATACTATAAGGATCTGAGTAAATGAGAGGAACAATGTTTAATTCTGAAAGTCTGCAGATTCTGAGAATCTGCAAGCAGAAATTGTTATTTTGGTGCCATTTTACTTGTGAACATCTCTAATAACTGATAGGATGATTCTATATATTAGAAGACAAAACTGTTTTCTCTGGCTAGTAAAATATTTTCTCTTTCTCATAGTTTAATGGAGGATTAGCATTTTCTAGCTTTGAAATATGTAAAAAATGTGACAAGACTCTAGTAAGTAGAAATTGTACTAATTTGCTGCTCTTTTACCTATTTTACAAGAAAATATTTCCAGAATTGATTAGTCATACTGGACAAGTAAATTCCTAAGTGAAATGGAATGACTGTAAAGAGATTTACTTTTGAATTCATGCAGAAAAAGTGCTCTTAAAATTGTCTCATTTTTGGGCACCCAGAAATAAAGACATTTGGACAACTACCTATTTTTGAAAATTTCTGATGGCTTGACTGATTTGTGTTTTTTGAGAGGAGAGAACAAAAAATATTTCAGCTTTTTTTGATTTCTGTGATTTTCTGTAGTTTTGAATTATACCTAATAGAAGCAACCAGAGAGGCCACAAGATTTTCAAGCACAGTCTCACTTGTACTGCCACATGAAACAATATATGTTTTAAAAGGTTCACCTAATTAGTCAGGCATCTTACCTTATGGGATTGTCCAAAGAAATGCTCCTAATACTTTTGACCTCTCTTCTATGCTTGAAAAGGTTCTCCTGATGCCAGACTAACACATAACATGAATGACAATTTGAGGTGGTGAAAGAAATGTGTTTGGGAGCAGGGAGGGCTGGCTCCTTTCCCAGGGGCTGGGGAAGGCAGGAGCTGAGCACGATCACACAGCCCTGGGGGCTGGGACCTCATCACTGTCCCACAGCATGAGGAGGATTAAATGGGACTCCTGGACCACAGGCAGGGCTGTGGCTGGGGGCAGCAGGTGAGGCCAGGGAGGACCACTCAGGCCTATTTGGGCTCTGACAAAAGCCTTGCATTTGTTGGTAACTGTAGACAGCAGGTCTGGGTCTGCTCTTCTAAGGTGCAGTTGTAGCTCAAGGTTTGTATGGCAACATCCAAAATTGAAAGTGTACATTTTTCAGAGCCTTAAGTGCTGACCAATTGTTAAACTTTTTGCTACTCTGGTGTTTTGTCCCTGAATCATCCCCAGGTCTTATTTCTTCAGTGTTTTACTGCTGTCAATACATCTACAATTATTTCTCCTAAACTGTGTTACCATTTGCTTTTTTTACACAGCTTCCTTGTGTTGATAGGCCAGAATGTTTTCATGGCTTTTAAAAAGCAAGGCTATTTTTCAGCTGTTGGGTGTATGGGTCCCAAAGATGGTACTGGGAAGCTGGGAAATAACTATGTTCTGATTTGGACTGACATCCAGAAAGATGCTAGAGCATGATGTGTAGTATGTCTTAATCTTTTCATTGAGACAATTAGGTTTTTTTGCTGTTCTTGCAGCAGTGTCATTGTTGGAACTAGAGCACATGTTGGTATTACGTAAACACAGTCACAGCAAATGACTGCATATCTAAATTTGTGTCTTTTGTGTCTTACAATGTATCTTAGCTCTGTACCATCATTTTTAAATGGTTGAAATACTTGAGAAGGTGTCTAAAACTTAGCCTGATATGAACTAAATTAATGAAAAAATGCTGGAGTGATCCTTTCCATTTGGTCTGTTTGCCAGAGGTGAGAAGTGAGCTATGTGGCTTGTACTGAAGTTCTGAATGTGGAATATGTTGTTAAAATGGTGATTGGACCTAGAATGTTTGGACCTAGAATTGTTTCAAAGAAAGCCAGGGTGTTTTTTCCCAATATTTATGCACACAGATGGCAAATTGCACATGTTTGAGAAGAGGAATGTCCAAGCAGTTTTCATGGGACCATCCATGTCTGCAGATGGAAACATGATGGAAAATTCCAGAGCACCTGTCAACCCAAACACCCTAGCTTTAAATTCTGAGGATCACAAAGCAAAACTCCATCTCTTTCCTAGGGCTTTCTGCTTCACAGAGCCCTCAACCACCCTCATCACCTCTGTAGCCCACTGGCAGTCCCAGAAAGGAGCAATCATAAGCAATGGAAATATGAAGGTGAAGGAGAACATCCATCCCAAATTGTGTGGAATAAAAGCCTTAAACAAAAAATGCAATCAATATATTTCAATGCCTTCCTTCAGCTTCATTTTTTTCCCAAACACCCAGTGTTTAATGCAGTGCTGTGAGCATTCTCTGGACTCTTTTTCTATGATGAGCACTTAGTTTTTGTGGCTCTCTGGTCTTAATGAGTCCAAGCAGATTCAGGAACGGAGTCCAAATGACAGAAAATGTCATAAATTGTGAGCAAAGTTAAGAGGTTTTTGTTGATATTTTTCAGTAACTGCTGGTAAGAATGTTATGTTGATTAGAGAAGTTCACCTCTGCCTGCAAAGGCAGATTCATTATTACGTCCTTTCCAGCCTTCAAACTGTTGTATCTTGAACCTTCCTATTTCTAAGGACTGGTATTTCTATTGTAAAGGATTAAAAGCTTTTTCCCGTTTGGAGCTGGTGTTTTTAACGAGGCAGCTCACGTCCTGTGAGTGCCTGCTGCAAAGGCAGGGCTGCAGTGGTTTATATGTCAGTGGTACACAGTCCTTGGGAGAAGGAAGGGCTACAGCAGAAGTCCCACTCTCAGTGAATGGGAAAAGCTGCTCGGGGATGCCATTTGGAGCTCAGCAGAAGCAACTGTTCAGCTCAAAAGAGCAGTGTGCTGTTGCCTTGCTTCAGTTCTATGAGCTGTCTGCTCACACAACGGGCAAGGGGAAATGCTGAGGGGAGATTTCTTAACCTGATATAGCAAGTAGCAGCAACTATAGTTTTTCCACATTGATAATGAGTTTCACACATTTGGGAAAAATGCTTTTAAATCCCAGGATTAAGGAGAAATCAACAGGAATTACTTTGCTTCTGCAATAACCCACAGTGTTTCAGATTGTGGAGCATCTTTATACTTTCTGGAAGTTCAGACACCGCTCTTTTTCTGCTGGATTTACAGATAGTGGTCTGTGACAGCACAGACTCTTTCCCACGGGAATTCTACTGAAAGTTTACTAAATATAAGTTTTATGTTACTGAGAGTGACTTTTGGAAACAGGTGGTCAGAGCTCTGCCCAGTCAGTCCCGGCAGGTGGATTGATCTCATCCAGTCCAAATAGTCCTCTCGCATGTATATAAATCTGTTATTAATTAAATAAATTCACTCAACATTCTCTCAAAATTCGTGTGTGTCCCTTCGCTCCACTGTTAGTTCAACAGCGACAGTGGTCTTACCTGAAACCACTTGAGATGGATCATGATCTTTTTTTAACTGGATGTTATTGCCCAAATAAATACTTACGACAGAAATGTTCAAAATGGTGTTGTCATCCCCACTCCATACAGGCTTTCCATGCTGAAAAAAGAGAAATCTAAATAATTATTCAACTGCATAAATTATATTGTAAATGCATAGGCATCAAGCAGGGCATCACATTCTACAGGATGAAGATCCTTGCTTATGAAGATATGAAAATCTGCAGTATTTTGCAGAACCTGATCCTGAAAAATCAGAACCAGAGATGTGTAGGATTGTTTTCGAGTTTGGCCTTATTTCTGTTCGTGCCACTGACTTGTATTTGGGCGAAAGAGGTGGTCAGTAATGCAGAAGTTAAAAGGGGTATGCTAATGTGATACAGCTCAAGCAGGACATGGCACAGTGCTCTGGTATTTGAACAAATTTGCTCAGGACTTGGAACAGCCTTGCCCAGAATATAGGGAGGGGTATTTGTGTGATCACTAAACATTCCTCTTGATTTAATATAAACCAAGAACAGAGATTTATTTTTAGAGTCCAGTGCAACACTCTTCAATCCCTCCCCCTTTAGATTAATTTTCATTGTCATTTGGATTCACTTTTTGTTTTCTTACTGTTGAGAATGTTGCAGACAACAAGGTTTTGTACCAATTCTAACTCAATGACACTCAGAAGGGAATAGACTTTGCTCTGCAGACATTATTCTGCAGAATAATGTGTACAGCACAGCTCACGGGCAGATTTATTAGGACTGTGCATATATAAAATGCCTCTAAGAAATGAAAGCTTTGGGCTGCTTAGTCAGATCTTTGAATGATAAATTGATTTACTCAACAGCAGTCATCTGCGTGCATTTGACTCTACCTAGAGTTCCATCTTTTCTGTGGACACAAGGAGCTGAAGGAAATTGAATTTTGCAAATCATGGGAAATTGTGTCTAATTGCATACTGACTTATTTTCTATTTTGGAGAGCTGATACAGTTGTTATTGTAGAATGATTGAATTTTATTGATATGAGGCTGCTTGTTATAAAAAGGAACATCATGGTCATATTCCTCTGCAATTTTTTATTTTATGAAAATATTTTTGTATCTTTCATATCAGATGTGATATTATTTCCCCACCAGATGTCACGCAAACAAGCCCTAATTATGCAGGTGTTCAGTGCACTGGAGCACAGGGAACCTGCTCAATGGCTGACTAATATTGCTTGCTGAACACTGTACTTGTATAAATACAGCATTTACTTGTTCAAGCCACCTACAGTTACTTCTGTTTGAGATTTATATAATCAGCAATATTTTGTTTTCAGCCTATACAAAGAAGGCTTTGTATTAAATGAAGAAAATACTTCTTTTTAATGCTGTAGTTAAGGTTCCACAGTTTCTCATCTTACTTTCTAACTCCTTTTGCTCTTGTTAAATTCATGATGAATTTTTCCATTTATTTTATAAATGCAGAGTTTGTTTTTAGAGCTTTATTTTCTATAAGTAAGTGATCTGATCTTCATTTTAAGTCTTCATTTGAGTCTTCTTTGACTTTCAGTATGTTGCAATTCACTGAAAACCTCTTGGTGGACTGGCCATTATCAACATAAAATATTAAATGGTACTGTACATCAAATTATGAAAAAATTATTAGTGATTTAGATAATATCCAGGAGGCTCCAGTCATAATCTCTCTCTTGTTATTACATAAAGAATAGTGTATATTATGTATACTCACTGAAGAGGACATGGAGCTACTTTTAAATTTAACGGGCCCAAAATAGCCATGAGTGATAAAGTCATGCATTTCTGCCAAGGATCTGGTACTCCTTGCAGCCAGCACAGCAGCTGTGTCATGTGCTGGTGAGGCACTGGGAAAGGTGGTCCTGAGCAGTGGTGGCTGCCCCATCCCTGGAAGTGTCCAAGGCCAGGTTGGATGGGCTTTGGGCAGCCTGGTCTGGTGGAAGGTGTCCCTGCCCATGGCAGGGGATCGGAATGAGATGATCTTTAGGGTGCTTTCCAACCCAAACCATTTTGTGATTCCCTAAGTCTATGGAATGTTTTTGGAGGGTTTCTCTGTGAATACAGGGGAGTCCTGCAGCCAGGAGCTTCTGAGGAGCTGCAGAACATGCTCTGCCTGTTGCTCCCAAATCCACTCATCTTCTTGCTGCTTCCTTCTGCAGAGACTCTGGACTTGTAGAATAGGCAATGCTGTGAGAACAGGCAACCTCTTCTTACATGTGACTTTAAACAAGAAAGGGTTTTGTTTGTCACGTAACAGCCAACTCATCCAGGAATGTGAAGCAATAATATGACTTGTCCTAAAAGGACTTGAGTACATAACTGCCAGGCATTTTCCTCAGAGGAAAGCAAGAAGAAAAGTACAGAGTCCATGAATGATGATCCAGATGTGTCATCCTCCCTTTTCCTTTAGCTAGAACTTTCTCTTTCTAATCCAAAATGATTATTGGTTACAATCACCCCTGTTTCTTGAGGGATGCTTCTATTTCCATCTGTATCATCATGCATTTTTAACTGAGCTGCCCTTGGTAGCTAAGAGGTGATCATGGAAGAGACATTCCTATATGCTAGGGTTTATTCTTATAGCTGGCCTTGAACAGGGAGAGGCAATGTTCTGCTGTCAGCAACATGAACTAGTAGGATATCACTGTTCTCAAGTATATATGACCTAATAAGAAAACTCAGTAACCAACCATGGGAGGGTAATTTTAGCAGAGAACAAATTACATTGGGTATATTTCATTTCTTTTACTTTAAACCAGTGAGAATATAATTGCTAATCTTTTTTCAGGTGTCTTTTACTTAACTACATAGCAAAATCTGTAGTCAAAGAATATAAGTAGATTCAAGAGCAATTGTGAAGTGCTCTCTAAAATGAATAGCTGAAATTGTCCTTGGAAAATGATTGTGATATAGAAATGAATTCAGTATCTTGCTAAATTTTTCCAGCTAGAGAGCCTCTTTCTACTTTTGTTTCTTGTAAATTTTTTTCTGGTTCTCATGCTATGGTGCCATTCTTGAGAGGACTCCAAAGAAATATAAATATACAAGAAAAATTACTTTCATGAGAAGTGAGGAAAAAATCCCATGAGATTTTGGGATTTTAGTTGTTAAAATATTTGTAAATTTGTGTCTTAAATACTTGGCCTAAAATGACTGACAAAATAATTCTAATTATGAAAAACATTATCAAGCTGTAGTACATTCTGATTAGTGTGATCACTCACTAATGTGTTCTGCTTGGGAACTGATGATGCAAGATGGCTTAAATGTGTCTTTCATTATTTTTATGGGTGCCTTCTAAATTTACTGAATTGCTTCACCCAGTGCTGCAAAATAGAAAATTATATTCACAATAATAGTATTTTGTACTGATGTTTATCTAGTTCTAAGAATTTACATGTTGAAATAAGTTGCAAAAGAAAAGAATTGCTGTTTTTAAACAGAAAGCCAATATGAATAATAGCTGTTAACACAGTTTTCTATTATAGCTTAAAACATCCTAAAATATAGAGACAAACCAGTCAGTAATAAATAAAGCACTGAGTGTGGCCCTCTGAGATAATTCTTGCTTCTTTTTTTGCTTCTGCTGATGCCACTTTGCTGAACTCACTGTTGATGAGTTTCATAGACACAGACAGTGGTGTCTGATTCTCCCACGCAGGAAGTTTTGATGCACTTTGGCAGAGTTCTGGGTGAAAGAACCACTGGCATGTCTGTTATCAATGGCAATGTGCTGCAAGTGTGGTTTCCTTGTGCTTGATGTCCCTATGGGACACCATGGGAGAGGTATCTGGTCATCCTGAGTTAGCATTTGCCATCACATTAGTTAAAATTAGAGACTGCTTTTTATGGCTTAGATATTGAGTTTCCTATTAATAGAGGCTCACAGACAAAGTATATATTTTAGACTAAAACTTAGTTACAGAAAATGTGAATAGTGTAAATGGAACCTGTGATTAAAGATTGTTAGATAAGAATAGGTACTGGAAAAAAATTCTATAGGGATTAAAGAAAATTTCTGTTCTCCATTTTTCATACTGGAAAAGTGTCCTCTAATAATCAAGCACTAGTTCATTAATCCAGTTCTGACTTAGTAGCTGAAGTATGTAGTTATTTTTATAGTTATTAGAATAATGACCAGTTGATAATAACGGATAGTTTATAGTTGGTCAGTCACTTCTCAGTCAGAACTCTGACTTCTTCTTTGCCTCTCTGGAAAATTAGTTTCATTTTATGAAAGTAATGCTGCACTACTTTATGCTGGATATTGAATTAGTTTGTGCATGTAAAATATATGATATTTTAAAAATACCTTTCTGTTACATTTGTGTATTTCCATGCATGACAGAGATTACTTGAGTCACTTTGTATCATAACATGCCCTTTAGAAGACTTTTTATTATAAAAAAAATAATCTATGCATTAACATTAATTCGTGGATATTTGGAAATGTGGACTGCAGTTTGTCTTCCAACCCTTTTTTATGTGGCATCTTTTTATTAAAAAAAAAAAGTATCAAATGCAATAGAAGTCAATAGGCTTTATTTTTGCACCTTTGTAGAGTAGGAAATTCCAGTGACTATCTGTGGTTGAGGTGCATCCTCTGAGGACGGCAGCCCTGGGAGGTGTCTCCAATGCCAGACGTTGTGCTCTTCAGTCATTCAGGAAACGTGGGAGCCAGTAGGTGGTGGCAACTGGCAGTATAAGGAAGAGTGACCCCAGAAGCAAAAAATTCAGAAACTGATGTGAACCTGCTGCAAAGTGCTACTTAAGTAGCATTGTGAAAGAAAATGTGTGAGTGATAGAAGAGCAATTCACTGTGGTCAGCCACAGAGTAACCTCTGCTCTGAAATATGTGCAGGTTAGAGGGCAACAATTCATAGTACTGCTAGAGAACAATGGCTCATTATTGCTCTTGGTTACTTAAAAACTACTTTAATAAATTTGTTTTGTGGAGGTACCTGCCTTAAATTATTGGTGAGTCTGGGTTAGGCAGTACAGGCTGAATGGAAAGAAATATGTTTTCTTAAATTGAACTATGTCATCTTTTGACAATTGGTTTAAATATGGCACTCTCTGCATTTACAGTAAGAAATGTTAGTATTTTATAAGGTATAAGAGCTGGACTGTATTAATTATACATACTTTATGTTATTATTACAAACACTGTTGAGCTCTATCAGTCATTTCCTTGAGTGAGAACTTAATGCTGAGGACTAGTTCATGTGGAGCTGGATGTTGCTCGGAAATTGCAGGGTCTTCTTCCTTTTTTCTGCACTTTTTCATGCCATCTGGTGAGTTGTTTTTCCCAAACTAAGCCAGAGCTTGTTGGCATTCCGGTGCTGTCATGTTCCAAGCAGTTGGTGAAGCAGTGGTTCTCCTTTAGGTCTTTGTGTTTGAATGACCGCTAACTGGCAAGCTTATCTCTGTCATCCTTTCCCTAAGCAATCAGGCTAATTATGGCTTTTCAGGACACTGGAATCTCATGTCTGGGCAGCTTCCAGTGCTCTCAATAGCACTGTGGGTTATTTAAAATGAAAATTTGCCCTGTCTGATATTCAGAAAAGCCATTCGGAGGGCTGCTCGGCAGTGCTGGAATCTGTGTGAGGAGGCACATTCATGGCTTCACCCAGCCTACTCCAGCTCTACATCCCTGTGGTTTATAAGGATTCAAGGTGGCTATACCACAAGCTGTGTCAGCCAGTGAAGGCAGTCGAGGAAAAATTAAACTTTAAAAGTTTCCTCCAGGTCTGAAGATCAAAGGTGTTTTGAAAGGAACTCTGGTGATTCAGCAAAACCTTTTAAATTCAGAGGAATGTTTTGAGGCTCACAGTTGTAGACTGTAACACTGTCGAGAGTTACTGTTGAATTGTTATTCCTAAATTACTCTAAAAGTGAATGAGAATATTTCTTGCCAACTCAGTAAATGTTAAGGTGAGATCAGTTTTGTGTGCTTCTGCTCATGTTCATGTCTAAGGTGGTAAAAATAGGATGTTGAAGAGTTTCAGAGGCCAACTTCTTAATTTAGACCAAAAGTGGAAGATATTCAGGAAATTCTTGGGTAGAAGATTAGTGACGTAGTAGAATGAGTGAAAGAATGAATGAATGCTTGCAATACTAATTTACAACAGAAAGATAGATTTTAAAATTATTTATATGAGCTCCCTGAGCTCATTTAAAATTGATGAACAAAGATTTCAGTAATCGAAAAGAGCTAAGAGCAGTGCTGAAGAATGACTTAAGAATAAAGAAAAAGGTGTGCAGTACTGAAGAATAAATAAGACGAAAGTACAGAAACAACTTGTGGAGAACTGGTCAACTTGGACCAAAATATGGGCCAGTTGTAGCAGTGAAGGAGTCATATAACATAAATGGAGCTGGAAGACATGAAGTCTTTGACTTTTCAATTTTACATGATATGCATGTGAATTGTTTGTCACCTTAACTCGAACTCCTCTCTTGCCTCTCCTGCTTTCTCTTTTACATCTTTCTCTATGTGTTCCAGTGGTTTTTTGGAGATGAATCACTGCACAGTCTGGTGGAAATCTGATTGTAACTTACGGGAAGAAATTTTTCATTTATTCCTTACAAACACCTTGCAGTTTCTCCCTAAACTTGGAAATGTCTCAAGAGCGTGACTGCAGCTGGGGCAATATGCCACCAAAAAATGCCAGTATTTACTTACCTGAACCTTTAAGCAGTCTTTGATGGTTTGTCCCCTTGATTTTCGTGACAGAGTTGATACTTGGTTTTAAAATACCCTTTTCCTTTGACATGATTATTTTTAAGAAGTGTCATGATTTTTTATGCTGCAGAAGCACAGTCAAGTGTATATGGCTGAGAACAGAACTGGGCCCAGTTAGCTCATGTCTGGCTCTAAGGCCCGTTCCTTCTTAGGCACAGTATATTCCCTTGGGGACAAATTCTGCTCTTTACAGAGGCTCTACATGTGTAACTGAAAGCAGAGTTTTTCCATTTGTGTCAATTGTATTTAGATTTTATAAACATCAGCTTCAGCAGTTATTCTAGCTGCTTTGAAGAAAATCACTATACATTTGCTTTTGAAAAAGGCCATCCTGTCCAGAAAATGCTAACATTTTTTTGTTCTACGGCTGTTTGTTGTCAGTGTTTTTAGCCAGCTATCTATAGATACTTTTGGTTTTGAAAGTACCTTCAGTCCAGTATTAAATCATTTCATGGCTGATGGTACCCACTGATTGTTATTTACTGTTGTCTACCAGGTCAAATAACTCTTTTTCCTGGGCTGTCTGCAGTACTGACATAGTTTATATGGGAACTGTAAAATGGCTAAAAATATTGTCTGGCATTTGGTGTGGTAGTTGTTAATGTCCAGCCATAGTGGGTCTGCACCGGGCTGTTAGGATGAGTGAGAACATGCTGTTCTCATATTTCTGTATGTTATCCCGAGATCTCTAAAGGATACAAGCTTGGCTCTGTGCCTGTGATGGTGCAGTTTGCCATGCTGAGATTTTGCAGTGTTTTTTTGTCAGTGCTGTGGAACTGAGCTCTCACACCTGCTGTGAATCTTGCCGTTCTCGCTCTGTCTTTGTAGGGAGAATTACATCCCCTGTGTCCTGGAAAGCATTATTCTGACAAGCAAAAATGTGCTGGATAGCACAGCATTTCATTTTATTAAGCAAAGTAAATTGATATTTAGCCAAGCCCTTTTAATAAAGGATCACAGCCCTGAAATATCACCTGTCATAATTTTGCAATTCTCTGTTTAATTGAGTGGAGTTAAATGAGTTCATACTGGCCTACCTGGGGTAAGGATCAAACGAAGACTAAGTGTGTCATAATGAGCCAAAGACAAATTAGTCTGAGAGCCCTGATTTCTACCTGTGTATCTTTGAAAGGGACTAACATCCCTGTGTTACACAAAGATCCAATTTCTGGTTATTCTGGTTTAAACTTAAGCAGTACCAGCAGTTTCAGCACTGCTGAAGTCTGTTTGCTTTTTAAGGCCACTCCAGCATGAGCTTCTGCACTGTCCTGTCCGACAGCAAATGCCTGTCCTGTCCACAGCAAATGCCGTGGTTATGTAAAACTTTCAGATGCCTAATTTTTATTCAGGTGGTGTGATTATGTGGACTTTTGGATCTGATAAATCCATGTAAATGCTGCAGCTAAGAAGAAATTGTGAGTCTACAAGAGCGCTGACATAACAGTATTATTGCACAATATGTGTTCCAGCATTATGTGCAGTGAAAACAAATAAAAATCCCTTAAGCAGCCACAGGTGTTTTAGTCTAACACAGAAAAATAATCATTAATGGTTATTTCCTTTCTTCTTGGAGGTGCAATAATTGTGCCCTAAGAATTTGGTAGTGAGGGGGATTTCTTGCTGTTTATTTTAATAATATCCTCTGTAGCACCAGTAAATAATGTCTAGTACCTCCAATATTAATAATTTTTCAGCTATTTTCTGACTTCTCATTCTTCAATTCAGGTTTAGGTTAGCCTGTTTTACTTTCTAATTGGTATAAGCTAAGAGTGTACATTTAAAAAGTTATAACAGCTCATCTCTTAGGCATAAACAGGTAAAACTACTCTATCCTGATTTTGCTATGTCATATGCTTATTCCCTAATTATGGACTGCATTAGTACATTTCAGGATCAATTCTATTAAAGACAGCAAAGTTGTAAATCTGGTTAAATGTGATGCTAGATGTGAAGCATGAGGTGTGAGGTGAAGGTATTGTCCATTTGAGAGGTGAATAAGTGACTTTGTAAGATGGAGAAATACTTTCCAAGTATTTGCTGATTTGGGTCACATGTGAAAGAAATATAAAATTAAATGTAATGTGCTGTAGATTTTTCCACAGCTATCTGAAATTTAACTGTGCAGAGCTTGCAGCTACCTGGAAATCTCAGGAATTAAGATAGTGTTCTGTGTTTCAACAGCCATCTTTGGGAATTGTCTATATCTGAGTGTCTTTAGCCCAGCATTTTTAGTGCCTGGGAAAGCCTGAGAGCATAAAGTTAATGCCTGAATTGAGTGCTGTACCTACTGCTCAAGTCCAGCTGTGTCAACAACATTGATACAATCCCACATTTCCTTACAGTAGAACACTGTACATATTTTCTCATAGTTTGCTTGTTGCAGTGCCTCTCAAAATTACAGTGTAGCTAGTAATACTACTGTTGTTAGGGAATTTTCATGAAATGTTACAAGTTGGTATCAGCAGAGCAACCCCTTCACCCTTCATGTCAGCCTGCCAGATTGCTGTAATGAACAGAATTCTCACAGCTTAGCAGGTGCAACGGAGCTGTGCTGCGCCTGCTCTGTGCAGGGCATGCAAAACCTTCAGCGAGAAGGTTTCTACTGGAAAAAGGTCCTCCCTTGGAAGTACCTGCCTGGGTGTGAAATCAGTGGGAGCACTGCATTCATGAAGTCTGTGAGGGAGTAAAAATGCCCTTCAGCTGATGCTGAGGAATATCCCAGAAAAATTTTGCTGCAGAGAACTGGCCTGCTACCTCTGAAAATGATCAGGGGTGTGACTGAGGAGGTCACTGCTTGGTGAAGGAGGGTGGAGGTGATTAGAATCGTGGCATGGGTTACTAAAATAGACACTTTTTGTATTTCAAGCTGTCAGTGGATGAGTTCTGAATG
The DNA here is from genome assembly GCA_013397795.1 of Orthonyx spaldingii. NCBI lineage: Eukaryota > Metazoa > Chordata > Aves > Passeriformes > Orthonychidae > Orthonyx > Orthonyx spaldingii. The sequence goes on along the minus strand of VZTJ01004376.1, from coordinate 69,043 downwards.
GTTGTAGTGTGGCCTGAAGGGAGCTGTGCAGAGAGTTCAGGCATGGCTGGTCATACAATGCTCAGCAAAATCTGGAAGGCAAGAAGCCACTTCCAGGGTGAAGCTAAACTAACATTCAAAAATAAATGTGACTGTGTTTTCAAGGTCAGCTTTTTTAAACTTCACAGTCTGGAATGTCAAGCTCTCAACACAAACTAAAAGGAAAAAAAAACTTCAGTATTTAAGGACAAGCATAAGAGAGCCCCTTGCATTAAAAGCAATATATTTTAATAGCCAGCTATTATTCTTCTTCCCACTAATTTACAAGTGTGGTGTGCAAGCTGAATTCTAGACTGTGCTAGCATACAGCCCCTGTCCTAACAATTTCATGTGCAGTTTATTTTGGGGCACAGTATTTCTCACCATATTAGCTAGCTGTCTGCAGTAGCCACGGCAAAATAAGCAAGCTGTACTCTGTGATATATAATGTGGTGTGACTGCCACAGTGTAAAGCAGAATTGCCATATCCAGCAAGGACGACATAAAAAAAAGATAGCAGCTATGGAGGAAGAAGTAACAGAAAGCTGAGCTTCAAACTTTGACTCACCAGTTAGAAAGAAATAAGCCAGTGATCGCTGGTAGAAATGAGAAGAAATATTGTATCTATGTACAACAAGAGGGAGAGTATATCCTCATCTTATATGTACTTTTCTTAAAGAAATTGGAGGTTTAAACTCTTACCACTGTTTCTTTGGCAATTTGCAAATTTTTGCTCTGGCTAAAAAGCAGGTATTCAGCTCTTTCTCCAGCAGCTCTGACTGTGAGGATGTGGCATGGTGCTTGTTACCTACTGGTGCACGCTACTGAGCAGCTTGGAACAGTAGCACTGGAAAGTGAGATTTGTCCTCAGTTGTCTCAAAGTGATGTGACCATCAAAGACAAATTAGGTCAGCAGATTTAACTGCTTTAACAGGGAATACTACACCAAGAACTTTCAACAGTCCAGTTGTCCATGAGGAGTGCCGATATTTTCTAGCAGCAGAGACACTACACGCACAGTTCAGACCAGATTTTGCTTTTATTTACACCAGAGAATGGCTTGGTGGAATTGATTAACTCAGAACATACCCATATCTAAATGTGTACTAGACTGTATTTAGCTTTATCCAAATAGGCACCGGAGGTAGATAACTGAAAGCTTTTGCCTCTCTGTTCCTGAGCCAGGTTCATGTACAGACTCTGTGCTTGTCATCAGGAGCAGAGCAGGGACTGCTCCAGGCTGGTGGCTCCACAGCATTAGCCTGCAGTGCAACACCCAGCAGCGGTAGACACAATTTGGTGTGGAGGTTTTCATGCAGCACTGACCATGACAGCTTTTAAACAGCCACACGGTAAACTGGGCATTGCACTTTTATCAATGAAGGCAAATCAATACTACATTTCAGTGCATCTTTTTTTGTAACTTAGATTAAAACAACCTTTAGACTTTTTTTTTTAATGCATGGAACATCCTGGTACTGCATCCATACATAAGACATAATTAATTTAAGCTGCCCTGGCTAATTAAAAAAAATGGAACAAAACTGTAATCAAATCAGTTCCGTTAGAGGCATAAATTAAGGAAGTCCATGAATTTCACCCAGTGAAAAATGTTCGTTTCTGTCTATAACTGCCACTTCCAGAAGCTTTCCAGCAGCTCAGTGGTCTGGAATGACTTGGTGAAAGAAGCCAGTTCTAGAGATCAGGATTAAGTTAATCAAATAGTGGACTGAACATAATCCTCTACTTAAACTCATTTGTGCCTCTCGATTTTGTTTGCTTGAGGGATCTTAACTCTGGGTCTGCTGGCAGGAATGAAATAAATTGTGTAACTACTATTTCAGTGGACCAACATGAATTCACTTTCCTAGACAGTGTTTTGTTGTTTTCATTAATAAATTTTCTAAATACAATAATTGAGAGAGTTATCCTGTAAAATCCTGGTGGTTATTAGTGTTAATAGTACCTTAACAGTGAAAATCAGCATCACCTTTACTGTTATGCCTGGCCATATTCATGAATATAATTCCTGTACATTTCACTCCATGCTGGAAGAATAGAGGTAAACTTTTGAAGCTTCAATGAGTTGGTCTCCGTTCTTGAATTTAGAATGACTTTTTAAATTGAATCCTGCTTCTGTGAATAAAAGGGATTTTTGTAGCCTTGGTATTTAGCTTTCCACTAAAGTTAAAGCTTCCTCACAAGACAAGCTGCCTGGAATGTATTTAGAGCAGCTTGCCAGCAGATTGTTATTTGCTGTTTTTGCCACCTTGGGAGGCAATATCTTTCTGACGTGCTCAGAACATTTAAGACATCTAGTTCTTCACTTAAGTAAACAGCAGGCTAATTTTAAGAGAAACAGCATATCTCCTATTAAAAGTTGAAGACTAAAGAGATCTAGGCTGAAGGAATCTATCCATCTATCAGACCACGAGCCTCAAAGATGGCATTAAAGGGAGGAATATTGTTGTTGTTGTTATACTTGATGTAATGACAAGGATGTCAGCAGAGCAGAAAGTAATCACTAATGCCAAGAAGCTACAGTGAAGAACCTCACTCTGCTCTGGAAGGATTCTTTTCTCATTCTGATCTAAGCATTTAAGTAATTTTTTCTTTATTTTTTCTGTCTATTTTAATTTTTTATAAATGTTTATAATTTCTTCACGGAGGATTGCAAAATCAAATGTTTAACAGAGTTTTGGAAATAAAATCAATGCAAGGGAAAGGTAGCAATATCTGAGCATGAGGCCATTCCTTTAGACTGCTAAACTGTCCAAATGTGCTGCATTATAAAATCTGAGTGGTGACTTGTAAGCATTTTGTACCACTGCCTCTTTGTCTATAAAGTGATTTGGCACTTTTTCATTTAATAGAAAATGCATGAATAGAACCTAGATACAGAAATTATTAACCCGGCTTTGCTTGTACTATGTGAACCTTTCTGATGAATGTAATATAAAGAAGGAAAATCTCTATTGTCTCAGATTAAGAAAAAAACATTCTTAGAATGATGCATGTATGCAAAAAGTAGGCATTATAGGAACAAATTTTGTTGCTGGCAGACCATAATATGCAGGTCGACACTTAGGTCAGCCTTACTGGGGCTGTACAGAAATGCTGTCAAAAGCTGAATATGTAACAGGGAGTGTACTTCAGTTCATGGATGTGCCCATCATTGCAACAGGCTTGAGTTTCTCAGAGTATCAACTGGTTTTTAATAAAAAAAAGACAATCCCATATTATTCAATAGGATTGTTTAGTTCTTAAGTATGTGTTCTACCTATTCTTTGCTGTTAGCTCCCTTTGTTCCAGATTCTCAGCTGATGTATGTCAATTTGCTATTATCCATTCCTGGTTTTTTTGAGTTAGTATTTTCAGATAGAATTTTAGTAGATAGTTTCTTTTCACAGCAATAGTCAATGGAATTTCTCTACATTTATGTCTGCGTGACAGACATCAGGATTCAAACTTCAGCATTCCCTGTGACATGCTTCAAGATTCTATTTTTCAGAAAAAGAATTGTCAGTACTCTGCAGTGTCAGAGACATCAGAAGGACACTCCTACTCTTATCCAGAGGGCCTTGGATACACATTTCATGGATCTTCAAGGTCCTGGCTTACTGAAAACCACAGTTTCCCCATATTTATTCCCAGTAAATTTATAGGTTTCTATTTTAATCACATCAATTTGATACTGCAAGGGCCAGTTACACAACGCAATCTCCTGTGCTGATTGTTATACTTGGCTGAGTGTCTTCTGTTTAATATTATCCAGAACCTTTGGTCCTGTGTGTTATTCTTGGTTATACATTTTCAAGGTGTGACTGAGTTAAGGATCTGGTCAGTCCAGCAAAAACTCTGACTTTTTTTTTCCTCTGCATTTCTGAAAGGAAATAATTATGATCAGAAGTTAACAGACTGCCTTTGCCTGCAAATTTCAGTCCAGTTTTCTTTTATCTACTGTGTTTTAGCTGAAGTTTAGCTACCATGGCTGAAAATGAGTATGTAACTCTTTTCTGGAAAAAATCCAAACCAAACAGCTTGAGGGCTGTCTGTTATATTTTATGAGACAACTTTGTCCATCATTCAGCATGGCTGAAATCTAGCTTTTGGAAGTCTGAGGACTTCTAAGCAGCTTCCACATTCTTTGTGCTGAAGACTAAAACTCTAACCTTATTTCTTTCCATCAAATTCCAGTTACCTGTGGGATTAAACTTGACTAGCTGCAGACAAAGGTTAATTTCTTGGGGATTTATTGTTTGTGTGAAAGGCATCTACTCTGGGTTTTCTTGTACTTACCCTTTTCCCCCATCTCTGTGTAGCTGAAGGAAATTTTTACCACTGGATCTGCATGCTGTAACAGAGGAAGGTTTTTAGAAGGTATAAAACTCTGGGTAAATTTGAGTCAGCCTAGGTCTGGAAGAATGCAGTGCTACAAGTGCTACACAGAGTGTGGATGGAGTACTTTACAAAGAAAATACTTACTGAAGTCTTTAGTCCCCCCTGAGGCTGTGCTGCAGCTGTGCTGGAAGTGTGCTTTACAGAGCAGACTTTGTCAAGTCAGGACCTGCAACAGTTTTGCTTAACAGTTATTTGTAATGAAAACAAGTTATCTTTCAGTCAAAAATATTTTAGAAACCAGTTTACAATTCAGAGGATAACTTATTTGGTTTAAGTGTTGTTTCTTGGCTTTGGTATTAAGTTTTTAAAAAAGAAAGATAAATGGTTGTAGTAAAGCTTAAGTTACAGGAACAATTGGTGGACAATTAATTGTTATTTAGTGATTCTCTTTAGTCTCTGATCAGACTTAGCTTTTCTCTAAAAAATGGACTCAGAAGTACATTTCTGCAAAGTTTGGTGGTTTTTTCACTTTCCTATATCACAAAAATATCAGAAGGAAATATCACTGAACTTTCTGAAGTACCTCTGCTTTAAAGAAAGAGGTCTCAACAGTGAAAGAACACTTATATAATATGTTAAGCAATTCAGTAATAAGAAAATGTCAAGTCAATGACAGTTTAATATCCTCTTTGCTACTGTAATGTTTGCAGAATCTCCCCTCTGAATCAGTCAGTAAAATGGTACAGATTAAGCAGTTAATTCTTAATAAATTCATATATAGTAATAAACTTTAGTATTCGAAAATCATGGGAGAAGTGGAAAGCAGATCAATGCTAGTACACAGTAAATCTCTTGAGGTCAGGCCTCAAGATGCCAGCCATTATGATAAAGACAAACTTAATTTTTTGAAAATGAACTGGAATAGATCAAACTACTATAAAAAAAATCTTTTTCTTTTCCTTCTGTTCAAATGGAAAGGAACAAACTGTTGGTTTTGACAATGATCTTTTTTTTATATATATAACAGGAGGAGTTCTGTATTTAAATGATTTTCTTACTGAGAATGGTTGAGAAGTATTGAAAGTTTAGTGTAAAGTACTTAGGGGTGGTTGGCATGGTAGATGTGGAAATAGGCTCTCAGTTAATAGTTAAAGGATCTATAGAAAGACTGTTGAATTGCTTGATATTTAGAAAGTGACAGGATAACTAAATTTTTTAAAACAAAATCTCTTGGAATTAGGACTCAGTGGTACTCCTGAGCAAAGTCAAGGTTAAAGTTTCAGAAGAAGTAGTATTATACAATCCATTTATGAGAAAGACAGAGAATAAGTGAAATGTGTCAGAAGACACTGATTTATTTGCTTGAAACTCAACCTTGGGAATGGGCTTCTCTTCTGAAAAATAATTGAGAAGCAGATGCATTGCAGAAAATGTCACAAAAAAAAGGCATGTCACATCCTACATCTCTTTTTTCCAGTTTTCTCTTGTTTTTGTTTTTCTCCTGCCAATCTTTCTATCTGAAATCAGGCAGTTCAACACTTTATATTCCACTCACTGCCATTTTCTGGCACTTGATCGAGTTTTTAAACTTTCCTGATAATTGTTTGTCAGCCTAGCACAACATTTTACAAAATTAATTACATTCTTAACAATAACAGGCAATTTGACTCACATAGCATCATGCTGTCACCACTTCATGTTAATAATCTGCCACTTGCCTTCCTTTTCCAGGAATATGTATGCTTTTGCCACTGAATATATTTGCCTTAGACTGTTTTCACCTCCTTTATTTCTTTTTTTTTCTCTGCTGTAGGATTTTCTCCCCAGTACACCAGCTCCTTTTGTTAAACACCAAGTTTCATATATATTTTAAAAATTTTGCAGGAATGTTGGTAGTTTGGGGACGTTTGTATTATTGATGGTTGCTATAGGCACCTAAGAGCAAGTTCTCAAGCTGCTCTCTCACTGGTGTCTGTAAATCCTGCAGCTATTGAGCACAACCCAGCTTGATATGCTCTACAGTATTTACTTCAGAATGGATGAATAATTTATACGACTGGGAAATTTTTTTAGTGGTTTTGTACCCTTAGGAGAGCAGCTGAATATTTACAGTGTTATTTTGAATGTTATGATTATTTTCTGTAGTACGTGAATGTTTTGTAAAATCTACCAAACCAAACAAAAAGAGCACCTCCAATTTATTATATGAAAGGTTTTATATTTCAAAGAAAGGCTTTGCATATGACAGTGTAGTGGTAAAATATAAGTTGCTTAATTGGAAGCTAGATAAAGTTCTTGCTGTGCAAGAGTGATATTGAGTGAGGAAGGAAAAGAATGAAAGGACACAGAACGAGGTCTGTATTTAGATTGATATGTTAGTGCCTCTTACTAGATACTCATCAGGGCCAAAGACATGGCTGAAGGTGATGTGATGTGTCTTGCACAAATGCAGCAATAGCTCTGTGGAGGCACACAGGGGAGTTCAGCAACAGGGGAGTCGGTCAAGTTTTGCCGATCCTGAAGCATGTAAGGCATAAAGTCTTTGAGATTTTATGAAGGCTGAAATGGCTCTCTGGGGGACACACCCTCTTTGTCCCATTCTATAGACCTAACTGCATTAGGGATGAGCTAATGTGTGGTAGTCTACAGGAACCATATTGAGAGGATTCATTCTCAGTCTCTTTCAGTCTTTTTTGGATGTGGAAGATTGCCTCCATAAATATACAGGACACAGGTTCAAGCTTGACCTAACAAAATTCTCCATCACATCACTGGAGGCTGCAATAAGAATTGAACAAAATCAGCTTGTTGCATAATTTGTGACAATGCAAAAAGTAAATGGATGGGCCATTAATTTACAATATATTTAAAAAGTGATGTTACATACTCCATTTATGAAATATTTCAAACATTTTTCTGAAAAGTCAGGTCAGCCAAAATATTTTAGTGCCATGGAAACTTCATGAATCAAATATAACAAATATATAGGTACTTAGAAGATTATAGAGCACACAACCATTATGGTCTTGTGTTCATTGGTTTTTGAATGCCAGAAACAGCAGATGCATAACTAGTTTCAGTGATGGCTTGGAGCCAGAGACAGGTTTAAGTAGTGTGCTCATTGTGTTTCTTTCAGTTCTGTGTCTTTTTCAGGAGACAATATTGTATCAAAGTTGTGTCCTGCTTCCCTTGTAAGGTGTCCTAGGGAATGAGGTAGTAACTTTTTCTCTTAGGAAGGATTCTGAACTCATTTGGCACTGTACCAGTCCAAGGAGTAATGTTCAGGATTTGGCTTTGCTGTTCATGAGAGAAAAAAGTCAGGTTTCACTTTTGCTCTTCAGCAAATGTAGAAAATTTTCCCTACTTGGGTAGAAGGTGAGTGGAGATAATGTCTAGAAAAGCATCTGATGCAGAAAAAGAGTTGGCACTACAGTGAAACCTGTAACTGTTACATGCATGCAATAAGTGACAAGAAAGAATATGTAGCATATAGGGTGATCTTTAGAATCATTAAAGCCTCTAACCCATCTGCAAAAGAGTTTCTTACAGATCAATCAGGTAATGAGGCTTCACAGGACCACCATGGAAATATAATGGTTCAACTAACTTACATGTACTGATACCAATATCCTACTTAATATAAAATTTCAGCACTTCAACTGAAGCACAAAAACCCCCTCCTGGCTCTTGAGATTACCCTTCAAAGCATCCTACACTAAATGCCAACATTGCATAGAGAAACAACTGTTGCTATACAACGCACCTCTATGCACACCTACAATCGCCTTGTGATGACAATGAAATGAGAATGTATTATTATACTTGTATAGATCATGGGTGATTTTTTTTGAGCAGATAATGGCACATACTCCTACTGTTTCAAATTATGAGGAGGAGTCAACATGGAGAGGTATGTGAAAGTAAATCTTATGTTTGCTCCCCTTGCAAAGTGAGCCTAGAGAAAATCTTCTGGTACAATAAGGATTTTGAAATACTGGCTTTCATAAGCAGCAACTTTCACAGATTTTATATTGGTATTGAAACATGGCACCAGCCTCTTGTTGACTTTTATGTGCAAGTCAGAGTGCCAATGAATGTCTCAAAGCCTTACATGGTTTAGCCCAGGAAGTTTTGTACTTTTTCAACTCCTATCCTCCTATTGTGATAGCTAAGAGAATGTTACAGATTTTAGGGTAGAAAATTGAGGAGAAAGACCGTACTGATATATTTGGTTCTCTTTTTACTTCAACAGAAAGCGGAATTACAGAAGACACAGTTGCTACAACACTAGTGCCATTATACACGATTTTCTCTTTTAAGTTTATATGTAATCATGCAAATTTTTCAAGGACATTTTACAGATTATACATAACACCATCTGCCTATCATGAGAAATATATGTGTTATGTGACATTAAATTTCTTCATTATATTAGAAGACATTGAATAAAGGTTATCTCAAAACTAGATAATACCCATAGTATTGAATATAGCTATGTACAGCATTGAGAGGCTGACTTGTGAGCAAAGCACCATAGGTTTGAAGTTTGCAATTCCTTTTCAGGAGAGAATTGTGTACTGATGATAAACTCCAAACAGACACTCCGGAGAATTAGTGTTTACCCACGTAGCAGGCTCTGTACAGAAAGCACCTGCTCAAGTGGCTTCATCTTGCTTTCTCTTTCCTTTTCTCAAAAAGCATCTCATTATAGACATACTGAAACACTCAAACTTGTTTTCCTGATTTTGGTTGGAATTGAGTTACTTTTCTTCCCAGTAGCTGGTACAGAGCTGTGTTTTGGATCCAGTATGAGAATAACATTGATACCACACTGATGTTTTGGTTGTTGCTAAGTAGGGCTCACCCTAAGTCCAGGAGTTTTCCGTGTCCCATACCCTGCCAGTGAGCAGCTGCACAAGAGGCTGGGAGGGAGCGTGGCTGGGACAGGTGATCCGAGCTTGCCAAAGGGATGTTCCATCTGTAGAAGGTCATGTCCAGTACAGAAACTGGGGGCAGTTGGCCAGGAGGGGCAGATCACTGCTCAGGGACTGGCTGGGCACTGGCCAGCTGGTGATGAGCAGTGGTATTGTGCATCACTTTTTTGTTTCCCATCCCCCTTTAGCTTTGTTGCTCTGTCTCTTTTTGTAACTTCTCTTTTCTTTAAAATTATTATTCTTTTTTTGGTATTTCAATTATGAAACTGTTCTTAACTCATTGATGAGAATAGCTCAGTTGGTCAGAGCATGACACAAATAACACCAAGGTGGTGGGTTCAGTCCCCGGATGGGACATTCATTTAAGAGTTGGACTTGATGATCCTTATGGGTCCTTTCCAACTCAGAATATTGTGTGACCTGGAAATGAAGCTTCTCCCCATCCCACCAGAGGGGGAGTCAGCTGCTGTTGGTACTTGGTTGCTGGCTGGAGCTTAAACCACGAGACTTGCATTTCAGCTGGAAACATATTATGAGGAAAACCCTGTATAGTTTATATACTGAAAAGACTGAGAATTTGTCAGAGCTCTTGACAAACTATAGTGGATAGTTACATTTTCTCTTACAAATGGACACCTGACTGAATTCCTCTAGGGTCAGTATTGATACTGACCTTTTCCACTTGGCCACTTACATCATAAATGTATTATATCCCCTGGATTATCTCAATGATAATATTACTGCTATGAGGCTCACAGTGCAGTGCTTTATAGGCATGTTTTAAGCTCTACCTTGTTGGCATCATTGTTAAAGCAAACCAGTATGTTAAGCTTTCAGTCTTAGAAGATTTTCTTTGAATTATTCAAAAGTCATTGAGCTAATATATGCCATCTATATATGTCTATATATGCTTTCCTCTGGCTCTTTGACTGCTTCAGAGTAGCTTCTTACCACTGTAGAACTGCTCACAGTTGTGACATCTCTCATATTGGTATAGAACTTAAAATACTTGAAGTGTATTACTACATGGGATAATATACATGTAAAATTCAAAGTCTTACTGTTTCTTACTTAATTTTGCATTTCTGTACTGTGATAAATTCTATTTTTTTTTTTTATTTTTGCAGTAGTATCTATTAAAAATTTACAACAGTCTCAAAACATGTATTAAATTGAATGGTAATAAACAAGTACATAGCTTCACAGCTGTACTGATAATAAATAGTGATTTGTGTTAATTTTTATTGAAGTTAATGAATCAAAACTGAAGTTGTTAGTGTCGTTGAGACTGGTAACTTTACTTTTGTAAGACTTGGCTCAAGACCTGTATTTCTTGATTCAACTTGCTCTTTATTTTTGTTTGGAAGACAGTAATGTTTTAGTGATGGTGTTGGCGGAGGTATAATAACTGTGCTTTTTGAAACCCTTTTTCAGCTTCCAAGACTTAGTCTGCTGTCCTGTTTTGGAAGGAATAAATGCAAACTGTCTTAAGGCTCTGTACTTAGGACATGTTTCAGTTGTGTTTCCAGGTAATTTGTTGAGCTCATGCTTAAATACAAGGGATTTCTGGCAAGAGCCCCAGCTCACAGTTTGCCTAATTCTTCATCCCTGTGTTTACTGAATGATTTATTTTAAAGTTTCCCCAGTTCCAAACAAGTTACAATACAGCCTTGTTAACGCTGATAATCTTCATCAACTTCAAATACTTTGTCATCCAACATCTTATTCTAGGTTTTCATGATATTATCATCATCATTATCCTCTCCTAAATTGGTATTGTACAGTTTCAGACTATGTTAATTCAAGCATTCTTCTGCAGATTGTAATTGCAGTTCTTGAATGACTGATATTTACTTGATCATACATGAAAAAGCTTTGGTAATAGTGAATAATATATAAGGATTTTGACAGGGGCTCTGTCTGTAGTACTTAGGATGAAGAAACATTTGGCAGTCAAAATATTGATTTACACAGGATTTTCCAGACTGCCAAGTGAGGGGTGTAGGGGTAGGTGGCTACACACATGGAATGCATGGGCTTCTCTGGTAGATTAAGTTATTATACTTGTAACCTGAATATACAGTTAAATTGCTGCAATTTTGTTTGTGTTGCTAGTAGGTTAGATTCTTGTAGAAATTATCCTATAAGCAGAATGAAAACATTTATGACAAGATTTATATCCACCAGAATTCACAGAAGAAGGCTCTTCGTAGCATGGATGGAAAAATATTTCTTTGCATCTGGGACTGCAGAAATCATGAAGCATATAGAAGAAAATTGCATGGAAAAGATGTCTGTTATTTGTCGCTCTCAGTCTTGCAAAAATATTGGAAGACTTGCAAGAACATAATATGCTGTAAAAGGGACAGGATTTTATAGAATGGGTTATAGCATGATTTTTTTTTTGGTTTGTGCAGAAAGTTGATCACAAGGTTTATATGAAGAACAGAGTATACATAAATAGTACTCTTAAGATAGTTTTGTCATGGCTGGTACATCAGGGATTTCAAAACTAGAGTGTCTGAAGGATTAAGTGTTTAGAACCGAGTACTGCAACAGCTGCTTGGCACAGAACAATAATGGTAGCAAATATTCATATTTTCTATTTTTATAATAAAATCTTTTTGCCAATATCCAGCAAGGGGAAAGTCTTGAAAATAAACAGAATGATAAATGATATGAAACATGACCAGAAAGAAATGTGGATTCTACATGAACTGTAGCTGTAATAATACATTAGCAGTAACAACTATACATTTACAGAAGAGTTTAGCATGCATTGAAAACCATAGTTACTCTGCTATAAAGATCTTTAAAATCCAAGTAAAACCAGATAAAGTATGGCAATCTGTAAAAGTTAGGTAAGGTTTTCTAAGGTATAGAGATTAGAAGCAGATTGATTAAAATCCAAGAAAAGTTAAAAAAGGAAAGAGGAAGCTTTTGTGATAGAGAAAGATGAACACAGGAGATAGAAAGAAAGGTTCAGAGATGAAATGAGAAAGGGAACAGAAACTGGAGCAGAGAGGCTGGATTTGCTCTGCTGTGGACACCAAGCTATAAAAAGTACTTAAGGTGCAAATTGACATAATTTATGCAGAAATGACATTCAGGCCAACTGCTGATGGTGAGTGATGCTAGATGTGGACAAACACAGGGATTACAGTAGTGTAGCTCTTGAGTTTGAGTTTCTTTCAAATGCTTGATCCTGTTTTATTTGCCTCTTAAAAGGAAAGTTACTGTTCTACCCCAGATTCACACTATAAATACCCCTGTGATAGTTAATAAAACTGTTCCTTTAATGTAATTTTAGCATAGCTGATTCTTCAATTGGTAACTAAATAAAAATGTTGCACTGAGAGCATGTGAAACGGGGGTTTAGTTTCTTTTTGGAGAAATAAAATTTAACAGCTCTGAAGCTTTTGTGTGTGGGCAGAGGGTAGACTTCACTTTAGGTCAGAATTATGAATGTCTTTTTTTTATCCTTATGGGTATTTTGTACACTTATAATTCATTCATTTGTGTTTAAGTACAGTAAAGACTTACGTCTTCTGGGTTTTATGTGGAGTTGATATAAACTGAAAAAACCAGAATATTGGCAGCTATGTCCTAAAAGTAACATACTTTTTCCATCTAATCACCTCACACTGATTTCATTTTACAATTTGAGCTAGTTGATTTTGGCCTGTCTATCCTAAAATGCCTTTAAAAGTTCTTATTCTTGTTCTTTTTCTTCTGATTGTTTTATTTTCTGCTGCAAAAAATTCTGGGAATTATTTTCAATTCTAGATTTACTTGCAGACTTGTCATTTTAATAGGGAAGTTTAATTTTTTTTTAGTTTTCTTTTTTTTTAGATGTTGGTTTCTAATTTCTTTTTATGTAGACAAGGTATCTAGTGTGTATCAGAAGAGGTACAATTGTAATAACAGCTTTTATTTTTCATGATCATCCTTAACACTTCCACAACAATTAGCTCTTATGTTGGAAACTGAAAGGCTCAGAAAATGAAGGTACAGCTCAATGAATGTGACCTTGCATGATGCTTGACAAAATGATAATGACTGAGTGGCTCTTTAGCCTGTCTCTTGAGCTATGATGTGGATACCACACTAGGTAATATTGGAGGCCAGTAGTGGTGCTCGTAAGAATCTCTTTCTCACCCCGTAGGACTTCAGTTTTGGCAAACTGTCTAATAACTGGAAGCTAAATCCCTAAAAATAAAATAAAAACCAAAAATTAAAGAAACTCCCACCTTTGGAGCCCTAGGATAAGTCTGCTTTGACTAAATGTTGCCCTACATCACTTTATGAAATCCTGTACCATGACTCAGTCAATCCTTACCACATTAGTCTCAGTTCTTGTTTAGTGATGTCATTTTTTATACCACTGATTTTCTTTGTTGGCTTATGAGATTTTAAAGTTCTGGATTTTTCTTTTGCAGCAGCATTTTAAAAATCTTTGCCTTAATCCTTAAGCTTTACCTTGCACAAAAAAATATAAATCACGGTTTAGAGATATTGCAGTTTGTGGAGTTTCCTCCACTGCTTTCAAAAAGTAGTGAAGGAAAGATGTACTTGCTCCAAAGGGTTTCCTTATCATGATATAAAGCTGAGATGGATAACATGGTATAAAGGTTTTTGTTACTCATTCCTGTACCTAAAGAATTGTACCTTTTTTCCCCATTACCAGGGTGGAATGTCACTGTTTCCCTGCTAGACCAAGGCTAAGACTTAACATATCTGTCAAGCTTCCTGACAAATATAAACTGACTTCAGCATCTGCAGTCATCACCTTTAGGTTCCATTGAGAGATGAAAGAAATGCTTTCTTTTTCCACTCCACTTTTCCAGTTGCCCATGTATTCTGCATTCAGTAAGCTGCAACATACTTGCCACACAAAACCAGGTAAGGTGTTAATGAAAACAACAAATAGTACTCAAACCAGTATCAAACAGCTGGAAGCTCATATAAGACTCCAGACAAAGTCTTTTCTTTCTGATCAGGAGCCAGAGGTAGCCATTTTCTGAGTGGGCTTTTATACCTGTACAGAGGTGTGTTGTTTCCTTTTTTTCTTTTCTTCCAGTTGCTTGTGAGTAGTTTATTTGATAAGTTGCAGTATTTTTAAAGCAACTGGAGTGTCAATAGCTGGTTGATAGTCCCTAAATTTGTTCTACACCCACATCTTCCTCTTCTTTTAAAAATACAGAATATATTGCTTTTTTCAGATTTGTTTACCACAAAGCTCTAATGTTTTCAGGCAATCTACCAAAACAATTGAATAGCCAAATTTTTAATCTGGAGAATCCTTTATCCATAAAAGTACATCTCTTTATCTTCTCTTGACTAGATTGCTAGACCACTTTAAATGCTGGTGCTGGTAGAATGTGTGGCAAGGGCCTTTCTTCATCAAAATAATATTTCTTTTAACACTGGAAAGAAAGCTTTCAGTGAGGAAAAAAGAATTGGAAAAAATCTTTTTGCTGGCAGGCCTACAAACCTGCCTAACCATAAGTCTCACCGTGCACAGATGATGGCTTTGGCAGGTGAAGCTTTTTTAATGGTCTCATTAGGATTCTATATGTGAATCTTATTCCCAGAAAGAACTACTGCTTCTCTTTGCTGGAGAATAGCCAACTTTGAAGCTGTGCTTCAGGTCTTTGGGAATCTTCTATCTTGAGGCTCTTTATACAAAAGGAGTTTTGTAGGCTGACTATAAATGAGAGTTCTGAGTGTGTTCCCTAAGAATACTGTGTATGGAGATGCCTGTCTTGAAACAGGCATTTTCTTTCTGTCTGCTTCTCCAGACAGGTCCTCACTGAATTTATTCAGACCATTCATCTTCCCTGTGGCAGGTCGACATGAAGTATTAATATATTATTTCAAGGCAGCTGCAAATCCGTCACAACAAGAGAGAGAATGTAGCAAGAGGGGAATGGAAAAATTGCATGATGTCATCAAGGTCGTAAGCAGAGCATGAGATAGAACCTGGGTGCTCTGGGTTGCAGGTGGTGTGTTCTAGTCATGTTTCTCATCAAACACACCTGCAGGAAATGAAGCAACTAAACCCAAACTAGGAAAAAACCCTCAACATTTGATTTGATTAATACTTTTTCTGAATCTTCTGTTATGGCTGACATTCAATATGTTAAGTAACTGGATTTGTAGCTTCTGCTTTCCTTGAGAATTTTTCAACTGGAAAAATATATTGAATGAGTTATTAGGGCCTATTTTTCTCTTATGTACTTCTCAATTAAATTTCAGCAGCTCTGTTTTAAATGATACTGAAGACGTAGAAAAAAGTTAAACTGAAGAAAGACTTTAAAAAATTAAATAAGATGCCACAACAATAGAATTATGGGTGTTAAAATGCCAGACATAAGACAAAAGCAAAATTTAAAGTAAATACATGTTACTTCAGTTATCCTTTAGTGATGAAATGAGAAATATGATCATGATAAAACTGAATAAAATGGTGAGACCAAATCTTCAGGAGGGATAATGAGATTCCATCATTGTTAACAGAGTGTAAAATCCTGCTAGGCAACTGACACATGACTTTGCTTCTGACTCCATTAGGAAAAGATGCCATTTTTATCTAGTGCATTTAATAACACCTTGGGCTGAAAATGCAAATAAAATGTTTGAAAAATCCTGAATTGGAACATACCAAGTACAGAATGTCATATCTCAGGTTATATTGTGAACCATCCCTTTTTTCAGCACTGCAGACCATTTTGCTTTCTACTCTATCAGTACAACATTTTTCACAAGTGCTAATGCTCTGGTGTTTCTATCTATGCTCCTCATTTTCTCCACAATATGTATATTAACAGATGGGAGAGGAAAGGCAGCTTAATTACATCTTTTTGATCCAAGGAATCTAAATGACAATTAAACTTGCTTAAGTGAAAAAAATGCCTTTATTCTCATAGCTCTGTTCCAGTTGAAATTATTCATGTATCATCTTATTCTATGGTATCCACCAGCAGAGTTCTTAAAAAATTACTCTTTTTGGAGCACAACATTTTTCCATTATAGTTTTTACCTCCTGGAACTGTTCCCTATAATTCTAAAAAGAGCATCATTCTTAAACTCAGAAAGATGGTACAAAGAGTCTTCAGCAAAGGGTTCTATTTTCTTCTGCAAATCAATGGAATAAAATGCAGAACAGTAGCTTGAACTGAAATTCAGGATGCTATCATAATTTTCTTGCAGAACACTGGAAAGCTTGATTTTCTTCTGCGGGAGCTCAGGACTTCTGAACAACGAATCAATATGATTTCGCAGAAGCCATTTATTGTTTACAGAACACTCCTCTTATACCTTTTACAACTGCTGTACACACAATCACGCATTACATGATTGGTCCCTCTATCTTGTCCATGTGCTCTGCATGCACTTTTCAGAAAATATAGTTGGTTCTAGTTTAGTGCAGCACAGTCTTTCTTTATCTATTTCTTGCTGTCTTGGTATTCTGTTTTTCAGTTTTTCCTTTCCCAATTTAGTGCAGCTTACATTTCAGTGGCCTTGATAAATTCTTGAGGGCTCTGATAAGCATAACTAAAGGTGGTTTTGGCTGGGGCACACTGTCAGTGTTCAAACGCATTACAACATTGTTCATTGCATATAGTTATAGTGAAGTGACAAGAAAATCTCTTGTACTACAGATAGCCTAGATTTGTCATAATTCCCAGTGTGTCTCCCTGGCACAGTGGCATGTACTTTATTCACTTTTCCCTCTGCAAAGGGAAAGTAAAAAGAATAACTATAAGTAGGTAGCAGAAAAAAAAATGTACCGACCTCAGACATTTTTTAAATTATAATTTTAGAGCTGTACATGAATAGATGGAAGAAAAACAATTAAATAATTTAAATGAAAATAATATTCATAAAGGAGTTATTCAGTGATGAACTTAGAGGAACAGATTCTTGTGAGTCTTCAGGTAAGCAGAGAGGAAATGGAGACTCTTTTAGCCGTTGAACGTAAGCATTACCTATAACAGCAGTCACCTTTGAGAGAACATAGGACTTCCTCAGAAAAGCATAGTGGAACCTGAAATAGGGATCATGAAGCATATAGATTTGTAACCATGTCCCCTCACCCTCTGCATTATATTTAATAATTTCTATGGCTATAGAATGTTTTGTGTTTGTGCTCATGGTGTGCTGCCACAAGAGGACTTTGTAGGGAAGAATCAGAAAAATAAGCTTCTTTTTCCAAAGTGCAACCTTGTTCTCTCCTCCATACTGACGTCCCAATTTATTCACCCATTTTAAGCTTTATAAATACTTTCTCCCCCTTCTTAGTTTTTTCTTATAGAAAAATCTCTCTACGCTGCACTGTTCAGATTGTTTCTTCGCAGTATTCCCTACTGTATTTCAGCTGTCCTCAAGTCTGATTTTCCCTAATGTGTGACTGAAGTCTGAATAATCCTGTTTCTCTCTCCTGAGTCATGCATGCTTGGGATGGCAAATACAGCCACCACTTACATGTTTGCAGTAGGTAAGTGATGTCATGTGTAACAGAAGTCATGGAGACGTGCAAGCAGTGCAGAGAGTTTGTAAGCAAACTTCCTATTGGCTTCTGTAGGCAGTCTACAAATGTCATGGTAAATCTAGACCCAGATCACCCGAGGACTTTGTGGCTATGCAAGAAAGAGGTCAATACTTTCACTGCTGTGATGCCTAAGAGGTGACTGAGATGCTGGTTTGAGAGGTGCAGATAGAGACAAATGAAGAAAGGTGTTTCTTTAAGCAAGTCCTCATTTCAAGTGAAAAACTCTGATGGTGTCTTTTGTTAACAACAGATCTCAAAGTGCATTAGCACAGTCAGTTATATATTCTCATCATCATTTGATGGAATGGAAAAGTGAATGTTAAATGTACTTACCCTATCTTCAAATGTTGCCATTTGAAAATCTATCCCTAAATACCTATTCTGTTTTTATGAGATCCTTACATCTAAGCATTTTAACCACTAAGATGCAGATTTGTGGGAATGTCAAGATGCTTATTTTTAATCCATACATTGATTAAGTAAATTCTTGTCAAATGCGAGTATCCTATTAATCCTTGAGAACCTGTGTTGTATGATGATGGTCAGCATTTGGACACATAAAGTGATTTCACATCCATGACTAGATACATTACGGAAGAATATTCAACTCAAGAATTAGTACGAAGTATTTTGATTAACAGTGTTTATAATGAGAATTTTTGCAAGGCAGTAGAACTGCTGCTTGCTTACTATTCTGTATGACAAACCAGTGCTGGGACTACACTGCAAATGTTCCTGCACAGTGCAATACACAGCTCTGTGCCTTTGTGTATGAACACCAGGAAACCCTACGGCTCACAGAGCCACTCCAGCATCTGAAATTGAGTAGCTGTGTAAGAAACTTATTCAAGGGGGGGGTTGTATACTACATGTTACTGTATGTGTTTTTATTAATATGCTCTGTTTTTTCTATTGCTGTTCCATTTTTTTTTTACAGCTGGTTATGTGCTGCCCAATATTTTATACTTCATTTCATCTTTGCTCTTTTTATGGGATAATTCAGACTCAGTAAAGATGAAACAAGCCACACTTTGAGGGCAAGTCTTTTTAAACCAACATTAAGTTTATCTCCACTTAATCTGGCTTCCTGCAGTAGGTAGTGTCCCTTTATGTAAAATGCTAAGTAAAATCCATCCAGCATTGCAATAATATTCAGAACCCAAATGATGCTGCCCTCATTCAAAGACTATTGAAACAAATGGAAATCTCCTACTAATTCCAGTGAGCTTTGATCAAATCTTTCAAGCCAGTGCGTATATATGTACCTCTTCAGATGCGTTAAAAGTTGTCTGGGCTGGCATTGCAGAATGACCAAAAATAATTGCTATATTTTCAGAAGATGGAACAGCAACTACGGTCTTGGTATTTGCATTAAGGGTGAGCAGATCTTATGACTATGTGGCATCTCAAAATCTACTTCTATCTTTGGAAGAGTTGCAAAAATAGTTCTAGTTTGGAAATCTTATCCATATTTTAATTTATTCCCTTTCCAAAGTGATTATGAACAAAATTATGAAAACAATATGTAAAAAGCATCCACCAAAAGGAATAGAGGTGCACACAAACCCTGGAAGCCACTGACCTACATGCACTGTTCTGCAATTTTTTCCCTGAACTAGATTGTATCTTTTCACTGCACATCTTGGGTTTTTGGTTTTTTTCCTAATAGCCTTCTTGGTTTTTTTCCACTTTGGTGACTGTCTTTTCATCCTGCTTGTTCATTGGATAATTTTTTTTTAAACTTCTTTTTAATTGGGATTGCTTAAGCTAAAATATTTCAAATAAACAAAATGAATTGGGAGTTATCTTGTTAAGATATCATCTCAGATGATGATTCATTAATTATAGCCAGACTGCATAAAGCTATGAGACAATAGTAAGGAATAATATCTGGTGTTTGAAAAGATGAAGGAGGAAAGGAAAAGGTTTTTTGCAACATTTTTTACATTAAAGGAATGTTTTTACATTAAAGACTGTTCATCATCCTATATCACTATTTTATCTCAACATATACAGTGTCTCTTTGTTGTGTTCTTGAGAATCCCGGTCGTTATTAGCACAATGCAACCCTGCAATATGTGATTGTATTCCAGTCGTTCCTGCAGATTACAAAACGTCATGAAATTATCTCAAACCTTTCTACATAGATCAGATCAGCCCAAGTACTGGTCATAGAATATCTTACTAATGAGAATGAGTGGTGCAGACAGTATGAGTGAAATTTCGGGAAGAGGAAATGACTTCTGTTCAATTAGGTCATAGATTAAAAGCTGTAAACCCAAGTAAATTCTCCGATGCAAAATACAATACCATAATCCTATAATCACGTTAAGCAAATAGTAGATTTTTATGCCAGAGAAAACCATCAGGAATGTTAAATTGGATCTCCTGTGCAGCAAAGAGCTACACTCTCCTCTGAACTGGGCTATGTCTTCTGGTTTCCAGAATCTGGAAACAATACATTAATTTGTGATTTAGTTGAGGTCAGATTCATATTTAATATCCCAGACATTCCACATGAGTTGAAAGTAAAGCCTTTTTCTCCTATACATGAGTTGATCAAATTATCATGAATGTAGATAATAAAATGACTTTCCTCATCTCCTCAGGGCCACAAAAAGCAATTAGCCACTGTGCTATATATAAACAAAAGAACCATGAAATCTTCTAACTTATAATCACATAAATAATGAGACGCTTGCTAATAAAATGATATAAAATAGAAAACCAGATTCTATGGCTAAAAAGCCATTGACAGGATCACATTTAACCACTGACTAAAAGGATCACAGATGTGTAGACTCCATTAACATATGGTCCCTAACCAGAGGGTGGATAGATGAACGAAATTACTGCCTTGTGTCTCAAAGAAGGATAATTTCAATGGCTTGACAGTTATGGTATTCATGTATAAATGCATATCTGAATTGCCCTCTTAAAAAAATACTTATTAAGATGCTTAGAATCTCAGTAATCAATGAAATACTTAGGAAATCTAAGTGATCAGAAAGGACAGCCTGTGTCAGGGTAGTGTCTGCTTTCCCCAGTGACAGACCATGGTTGGACAATTTACATGGCAGTTTCCCGCCTCTGTACCACCCTGCTCCTGAAACTCAAACCCAAACTTATTGTGGCAAGTTAGCTGGGGCTTAAAGTAAAGTATTATTAGGGCATCCCATCTCAACTTTGAGTAATCATCTCTGTTCAGAACATTTTTTATTAGAGTTTTGATGTATCCTTCAATTAGTACAGAATAAGACTTTTTGTTGCTTATTCCTTTTACGGTTGTATAGAAATATGCTGTAGGGATACAATGGATTGATGGATGTTTTTTGCTTCACTCTTTTGAGTTTTTCTGAGATGTGGGTTAAATTATTCGCTTTTTTCCCTGAATGTATAATTAACTATGACTTGTACTGAGATTTCATTGCATGGTAACATAATGCCAGTTATTTTTATGTCAAACATATGTTTTTCATAGCAGTTTAGATAGTTGTAGGTTGCAGTTAGAGGTTTTTACCATGCAGTTATCTCTTAGATTTATGTAATAGCTTGCACAGATTTTTTTTCAACTTAAGCTGTGTCAGAAGAGATAAAGCCTGAATTTCAGGTATTACAATTCTTTAGGGAAATCTAATCCGTGTTGTTCTTCCTCTTGGTTTTATCACCCTTTACTGTAAATGTAATTTATATGATATAAAAAGTACAATTTATACATTAATTCCTAGGGTTTTTTTGTTCAGGTATTTTTAAGTAAAAAATAGGTAGTGGTAAAACTCAAGCAGAAGCACAGTGTCATTTTCCATTTTAAGTCTTATAATAAAACGGAACTTCAGATTTCTATCCCAGGGAAAAGGTGACCTTTTAAAAACCAAAGTAGGTAAATAGATCTTATGCTAGCTGGAATGAAGAAAGCTCTCTAAAATAAAATGGAGCAAAAATCAGTGGCACTGTGGATATATAAGCCCAGACTTAGGAAATCTGCAAGTACTTTCAGGCTTGTGTGCTCTTTAGTGCCTTCTCTGACTGAGGTGTAGGTAGTGTCCTGTGTGACCAGCTGACCACTTGATATTCTACTTTTTCATGAGTCACGAATGCATAGCAGTGCCTTTTGAAAGGGGGCATTAGGAGTCTGTGAATATGTGAGAAACTGGGGAAATTGCAGAGAAGGGAAAATGGTGGTGGCAGAATGGGAAGGCACAGATATTGTGATGAAATGTCAGAAATGTTAAACTCTTATCTCACACACACACACGAATGTTAATTTCAGCTGTAAGTCTATTACCTCGCACATCAATTTATAATCTTATTTCCCTATAAACCTGCTTAATTAGCTGAGCATTTTGGGCCTGGTGTTGCTCTGTCAATTTATGCAGTCAAAAAAGGCTCTGTGAGGCTTTTAATGAAATCCTGGTGTTTTTCATCTGGATTACATTTGGTTACCACTGGACTGAGTTTGGCTCAGAATCTGCAGTTCAACTGTTTTTCAGCTCCTTTTAATTCAGACATAATTGTTCCCTTAGCCTTTAATTTATGGTGAAAGCTTTACACAGTAAAATATTTTTTATTATTTTGTAGATAGGGAAGCTGCAACCAAAGAGTTCCAAGTGATTTGCCTGAAGCAAGATGATGATTGTCAAAGCTAGGACTAGAATGCAGAGGAATGAAGCTCCCATTCTCATGCTTCATCTACTGTATGCAGTGACCCATGTGCATTTTTTAGCACATTATTCTTATATGAAGCAGAGGAAGAATCACAATATAGTTCTTGATAAATGCACTAAAATATACTTTGGTTTTTAAGTCTTAATAATCTCTCAATACTGTAGTGTATCAAAGCATGTTATTATTTCTGTCTCATGCAAAGATGTGATGTGAAGTCCTGCCTGCTTGAAGAACTGGAAAACATGTGTTTTCTGTCTGGAAAAAGTGCTTTGATCGGGGAAGACCCACTGTTCAGAAAGTCAGTTTTATTTTTCTTTCATGGTGAGGCTATTATAGATGGTAATACCACCTCACTGGTGGGAGTTCCCTAAATAGAAGATCACAAAAATGTCTCACAAATGAATAATCATGCATTGATTTTAAATGGTGTTGTTCTCATACAGTAAAGAACTCAGCTGTTGTACTATGAAATATTTGTCCTGTTCCCAGGTAAGGTGATTTCAAAACACAGACTGAATGTATTGGCCAGGATCAACCAGCAATAGAACATTTCTAGTAATTTTCTGTGGAATGATCTATGTTTTATGTCGTTATTCAGCTCCAAAATGAGCTGGAATAAGACACCCCCTTCGCCCAAAAAAAAAAAAAAATCCCAACATAAACCCACAAGAAACCCCAAACAACCCACAAACCAAAAAAGAAGCAAGATAAATGGAATATTGTTAGGAACAGGATCATAGCTAGGACATCCATGAGAGATTAATGCAGAAGTAATGACAAAGGTGTAACAAAAATACAGGAAGGTGCATTCAATATTAGAAGATGGATGTACATGGGGTGTAGTTTAAAAGTTGTTTAGCACTAATACAGACCTCTTTGTATTGGGAAGATAATTTTTGTCAGTCTTACCCACTAATCTGGAGTTGTCACCGCTCCTCAAGAGTACCCCACTGAGACAGAAGTTGGTTTTCCCTGGATGATTACAAAAAGCCATGAGACAGACCAAACCTGTATAGTACAGTGGAATTCCTTGCAAAGTTGAAGGATTGGAACGAAACTGCTGAATCACCAAGCAATCATATTTTTACTCTGAGATGCAATCTGGAACACAGACATAATAGGAAAGAAGTAAATGCTTAGTAGGCTATTTGAAACTTTGGGTGGATTTCCAAGCCTGAGGTAGATAGTGTCTGAAAGAGTCATTCATTTCAGGTATAGAAAGCAAGAGCATCAGCTCTCACTGGTCGTTCTTTTGGCAGACATATGGCTGAATAAAACTGAGAGAAGGAAAAGTCCCCAAAGCAATATGAAGGCAGCATCAGGCTGGATAAAGAAGCTGAAGTATACAATGACCAGGTTCAAGAACCAGTGAAAAGAACTGCCAGGTCCCATATGACTGATGATTTTTCCCTTCAATGTCCCTCTCTGAGCTCTGTGCTTGTCACTCAGAAGAGCTCAGCCTGCTCCACATCCTCTCCAGTGACTCTCAGGTGTGTGCAGGAAGTGAGGGGTGCCGAGCTCGCAGGGCAGGGCTGAGTGGCAGCTCTCTGCTGTTTCTCAGTTTCTGTCTGCCAGCACTACTCGTTGACATTTCTGCTGGAGAAAGTAGGAAGCAGTTTCTATGTTATTTTTTTAATAATTATTGCTGCATGCTGTAAGGTTGCCAAAAGAGGCAGATTATTGTTTATTTTTGTTTGCCATTCTGAATCACTGTTAGCAGTAGCTGTAGCTCATTTTGTAGCCCCTGGTGTCAGTCTACCTTGCACAATTTCGTATTGTCTGCTTACAGTGTTCTGTTTCCATTTCCTATGTTTATAGTTTGTAATAAATACTCATTTCAGGGCCCTTAACCAAGCTGTATCTGTAATGTTCCAATGTGGAACAATGCCAGTACAACAGAAAACTGGAATATCAGATCTGGATGCTCTAAGAAATTCTCTTGGTAGAACTTGGGCAAAGTACAACAGATGGTGCATAGTCAAGCTTTTGGGAACTAATCACAAGGATTTTTCTTTGAAAGCTCAAAGTTCCTTTGAGGAAGGAAAAGGACTGAAGTGCATTAATTGCTTGTTGAGTTGCCCTCTTTAACCTTCTTTAGCTTAAAAAAAAAAAATATATATATATATATATATGTATAAAATCCCAGAATGCCTAAGAACAGGTATTTCCATCTGAGATGAATGAAATTTAATTGCGGTTGTAAAAGCCACTAGAAAGATTTTACTTGAAGGGCTGTTGCATAGGTAGGAGTGGAGTATGTACTGAAAAGCCCATCTGGGGTCAACAGAGCATTTCATTTAAGTGAAATCTAAAAGAGTTAGAACTTTTTATTTCAGCAGATTGGAAGCCCCAGGGCCTGTGATTGCAGTGTCTGATTGCTTTGAGAAGTTCAGAACAAGGAAGAAAATTTGCTGTTTCATTAAAGGCTGAGGTATAAACAAAGATGTATAAACTAGTCCTGGATGAATTTTAAGTGGAAATTAGAAGGAATACTTCGGAGCAATAAAAAGAGTTTAGGATGGACCTTGACTATTTTAATAACTTCATCTGATGACATGTATGTGGTATTTGTGGGCAAAAGAGCTTCTGTATCCCAGCTGGCACTCAGCAAGCAGGAAATGGCTTTAGCTGACCAAGAAGTTCTCTGTAATGTTCTTGATCCTGTGCAGGAAAGAAATAAAAAATGAAGATCGATACAGTGCTCATTCATAATTTCATCATTTGGAAACAGCATGAAGTGCTTCCTCATGAGACCTGTTAAGGAATATAATATATGCTGTGAAACTATATCCTCACAACTCTTGAGAGGATTTTCCATCATATGACACTAAAAATATCTCTGAATCCACAGTTGATGAGTTTAATTACTCATCAGCTCTTTACATTACAATTCATTACCCTGAGGTAATAAAGATAAAATAAAACATTTAGATGCCATTGTGCCATTGTTACAGTGTGTTCAGCAGATTGTCTCTAATCAGTGCTGCTTGTGTTTATGCAGCATAATTAATAGAAACATGAGAGCACTGTCCTGAATGAACCAATTTTAACAGGTGCCCGAGCTGCTGCTTGTCTTTAATTTTCTACTACTTTTCTGTAAGGATGGCTAGTTTAATTACAGAATTTAATGAATTATATTTGTTGATCTTGTATTGTGGAGTCACACTGTAATTTTTACTTGTGATTATTTTATTATATAATAAAAATATGCCCTAAACCACAATAGTTCTGCTAATGTCCATTTTATACAACCCTTGATACTAAAATTTTGACAGAAATTATATTTTAGATAATAAAGCTCTGAAGAAATCAACATTATATTATAATTAATGAGTTCTATTTCAATGTATTATTGATAACTAAAAGACTTTGTAATTGGCAAAGTTAATTTGTTTGTTGGTGACACCTGTGTGGTATATTACAGCTGAAGTGAAACTGCTTGTATAAATGGTAACCCCAAATCTTTCCTGAATACTAGTAGATTTTGACTCCTTACTCAAAATCATAGGTAACTTTAATCTACAAATTAGTTATTTTCAGCCCCTTTGCTATCATTCAACACATGGAAGTTGCACACCAGCTGTCAATTACCCCTAGTACAAAACTGCCTTTGTGATATGGACCACTGAGCCAATAAAGCCATTACCCCAAATGGTTTGATCTTATTTAGCCCAAAACACTATTTTTGATCCTTTGTCCTCATTTTCAGAGCAATCAATAAATCAAATCTGAGATATATAGAAGACAAACATCAATTTGGGAAGCACTACAGCATCTATGGACCTCTGGGGGAAAGACCTGCACAAAAAACATGAGAACTGTAAACAGGACCATTTCTACCATTACTAACACTGATCAAACATCTCTTTTGTGATGGAACAATTAAGAATTTTTTTCCTTTCTGAAAAACAAAATTAAAAAATCAAATGTGGACCAGGAGCCCAGGGATGCCCAGGGATTTAATACTGTTGTTATGTGATGCCCAGGGATTTAATACTGTTAAAATAATCTATTTTAGAAATAAATTTAGACTAACTTTCTTGGTTGTGCATGCAAGACAAAAATATTTTTAATTAGAATATCAATGTAACATTAACATTTATCAATAATTGTATTAATTTTTGTAAAGATGTTATTTCCTTTTCAGTCAGATCACTTTTTTATATGTAAACTTCTTTGTCATAAAAAAAGTCTTCATTTTCTTTTAGGGCAATGTTCTTACTGTTGCTTTCAGCAAGTATGTGCTTACCAATTAAGACTGACCTGGTCTACCCTTCCTGCTGTTTCATGTACTGTTGTTATTTTATAGCATTTATTCTGTCGCTTTCAGCACTGGAATCAATAGCTGTGATCACAGCCAAGGATGTTACATGACTGTATGACCCAGATATACAAGTCTAGGGAAAAAAAAGCCCTGACAGTTTGGAGAGCCTCATATTTTGATTTAGCTTGCTGTAAGAAAAAAGTATTTTCTGGAACAAGTTGAAGGCTTCGTAACTTTCCTGTGAAGTCATGGGATAGTTTTTCTAATCCAGGCTTCCAGCTCCCTGCATGGTGAGCACATGTAAGGGGGTTTCATTAAAAGAAAGGGGAAGAGTCCTCATTGCAACAGACCAGAGAAATCCCTAAGAAATCTATTTCTCAGGTTTTTGCAGCATGGCTCAAGGCCTGACTGATGTATGCTATGGAAAATACTGGACCCAGAAGTGAGCTGACCCTCATGTGTCCTATTGTGTTTGAAAGATGAAGGGGATGCGTGACCAGTGTAGAGGTACTAAATACTGGAGATAAAGAATTTATTATAAAACATTAATTAATCTTTTACTGATCCTAGCCTGTTTCATTTGTGTACTGTAAATTGTTCTCTTTCATGAAGCATTTTCATTGTAAACAGGAGATAAGTAGTTCTATTTGGGTTGCATAAAAGGTGCTGACAAGAGGCTTTGCCTGCACCTTTCTCTGTGATGTACTCATGCTGAAAGGCTATTATTCTGAGGTCTGAAGTATTGTAGCACATGGAGAAAATCTGGAATATACTTGATGTGTGCTATTTTGGGACATTGTTATGGTTTAATTTATGTAATTTAATTTATTTAATGAAGTCAATATGCTGACTTATCTAAGATAGATCTCAAAGAGCTCTGCTGGGCACTGGAAGTGGCAGAGTTTTGTTCCTAGGGTCATACAAACCAAAGGGAATCTTCCTTTCCAAATGCCCACCTTTCAGCTTAGTCAAGTTCACTCATTTGGATATTTCTGTAGGACATTGAACTTTTGCCATTAAGCATTTACTGTCTTTTGCAAAAGTGACTAGTTCTTATCCCCAGGATAATTCTGTCATAGTCCAAGTCACAATTGCAAAGTGCTTAAAGTGTGACAATCCTTCAATTTCTAGTTTGATATGCTCCAGACTTTGCTATTTCAGTTGTCTGCCCTACTTCTTGCTCAGGCAGTAATGTATGTGTTAAAGTAAATTTATGCAGTCACTGTAGGAAAAATGATTTAGAGCATGATGAAATGCTAGGATTTCATATACTGGCCACTAATATTATCAGGAATAGGATTAAGGCCTAGTGAAACTCTTGAGTTTGTTCCATGTGGTTTCAAATATATGCAGAACTGGGCACAAATGACACAATTTTTTCTTCAAGAGCAGTATCCCGAGTGAATTATTTCATTTTGGAAGTGAAATATTGCATAAACAGTGCCTTCAGAATATAAGGACTTCAGGTTTTTGGCACAAAGATCAGGACAAATACAATGCTTTCAAATTATCGATGAGCTCAGTAGTTCATAAGTTTTGTTTTCTGCAAGGATTCTAAGGCCTAACAACACATCAATTGGCAAACAATAAACATGGTTACATTGAATTATTCTGTCCTCATCAACTGAACCAACAGTACATGTCAAGTCTCTTTCATCCCAAAGAAAATCCATAAACCCTCCACCCCAGTAAGATGGCTACCTGGAGAAAGAAGTGGAAACCACTATGTGAATTTAAACTATGATTTGGAGAGGTAATTTCCCTGGTTCTATGAGCTTGTTTTTCTAGAAATGTCTCTATCCATGTAAAGCATTTTTTTGTTCACAATTAAAATACATTACAGACTTTTCTATTTTTGTTTTATGGCCTCTCAAAAGCAATCGAAATGTGCATCATGCAGTCCAAGCACTCAGAATGTTGAGACGTGGACAAAACTGTGGATACAATTATTTCAAGTTTTATTATCTTTCGTGATTAGAGGATACAGCCTACCAAATTATTAATAACAGGAGTTACACGTGGCTAATACAGTTTCATTCCTTTGTATCTGAATGAATTTTGGATGTGCAGAAAGGTATCCACTGGGTTCAAGTAGGACAAGAGATGATTCTGGTACAGTGGAGAGAACCTTGCAGTTGCAAATAAAGTCTGCTATATATGTTCATGTGAGTGTAATGTATGAAGGTGAAAAAATTTTTTTTCTTCTTTGATTTGAACTTTCTGCTGTAGGAAAAAAATCCCCAAACAACAACTTAAAGAATAAGCCCAGTGTTCCTATGTCTGAGCACTGTTTTTATTGTAGAAATTCTTGATTTGTTGATATCTTGAAATTAGTATCCTTCTGATTGCAAAAGAGCATGTTGTTTTTGTACAGATACTCCTTTGAGTAAGAACAGGCACATTATTTAAGAACAAAATGGAGGAGGAGCTCGTTAGCAAAAGAGCAAATGAATGCTAAATGCTAAAATTTGTATGAAACTGGTATGAATTAGCTAATATTAGAATGTACAACCACACTTTCATTTTGGTTGCTGTGATGTTACAGTATAAATGCTTCAGGCCATGTGTATAATGCAAAGCCTCTTCTGTAAATTCATTTTAGGTGACAGTGTTTTTAGCAAGTGATGGTTCTAAATATAGCCTGATGAGTAAAAAGGCATTGCCCTTAGGACAGGCTGATCACATCGCCACAGCTTTTCTTCCTCCTCTCTATTACCATTTCAAATACCAAATATAAAAAAACCAAACACTGCAAATAAAAGAAAGGCTCTTTCTCTGGAGGGCTTCTCTTGTAAATAATGATGAAGCCTTATGCGAGGGTGACATAGTTTTCTTTCAGGTTATTTTTGCTCAAGTTAGTGTTCATCTTTAGAAGGATTGGAGAGGAAGCGTGCAGTACACGCTCAAGTGTTGTACTGATGATCAAATGCACATATTTACAGTGTCCATGTGTTTGCTGTGTACATGATGAAGGGGTGAGGAATACACACAAATGGGTGTATTGCAGCCCTCTGAGCAGCATGGGATTTAAAATGAATAGGCTCTAAGGGAATGATTTACAGAAAGGATGTTTCTAACCAAACAATTCATTTCAGCTTGACAAAAGTGAACAGCACTCACAGTATGTTGGGCATTGGAGAATTTTCAAGATACAGTTTGTTATCTTAATTTGGAAAAAAGGTTTTATGAAAGACCATTCACTTCAGAGTTGGACTTGATGGTCCTTGTAGGTCTCTTCCAACTCAGAATATTCTGTGATTCTGTGAAAAGAAAACAAGAAAATTAATGTGATTAATGAAGAAATCTCTACAGTTTTTTCTTGTAACAATTTGTAATTCTAAAAATTAACACTGAATATAGTCTAAGTGGAAAAATAGAAGGTACCTCATGTAATTTGCAAAGACACACGAATGTCTTTTCACATTAATTATTTTTTATTTTCATTATAGAAGTGCTACTGAATTTATAAAGTTCCAAGCAAGGAGGGAGGAGCTGGGTCATGCAAAAGCAGCCACAGGTGGACCTATGGCAAGCACTGTAAATCAGAAGGTTGATCCTATCTACCTTAGAGACTGCCTCTGCTCATCTTATTAAAAGCAACATCCTGTGTTTCAAGTAGCATCCCATGGCTTAAGCCTCTCCTGCCTTCCAAATGCTTGCCTCTGCCAGGAAGGATGTGCCATGATTAGTAAATAAACCTCTACCTGGACAGGAAGACTGTAGTGAGGCCTCTGTATTCTGAAATGGTTGCAGTATAACTTCTCACTGTATCCTTTGCAGTATCCTCTGCAGTATCCTCTGCAGTATCCTCTGCAAACTTTCAGGCTCATTTCAGATTCTCTCCAAACTTCACCCGGACTGGGATTTTAGTTAAGCATTTTTGTTCGCACAGAGGTAAGTGGATTGCTGTGTGGGAAATTGAGAAAATACACTGAGGTTCAGCATCATGTATCACGTATTGTTTCCCTGCCCTGTCCCACCACTGATCCCTGACATTTCTGCAGAGCCAGTGACTGAACACTGGGGCTGTGTGCATGTTAGGATCAACTAAATGACTTTCCTAAGCTTGGCACTTTCCGTTTTTATGTCATATATACCTTGTGACTTGATGTGTTCATATGTAGGCTTGAGGTTTTCCAGGTTTGGAAAGTGGAACTGGACTTGTGTTTAATCTCTAAGGGGTATGTGTGCTCTGGCTTGCAATTTGAACACTGCATTTCAAAACTATTTCCTATTTAATTGTATTCCAGCATTTAACTATAATCATCTGAAAAGGCTATATAAGATGACAGATTTTCAATGAAACAACAAAAAAACCTCCTTTGTATGTTCATGAGTGTGAACATATCATACAATCTGGCCTCCACCAGTCTGCCTTCTAATTATGTGTCTGTGAAGCTCAGAGATGAAGCCAAAAATAGTAGTAATGATAAACTATTTCAAGTTCATCATCCTAAAAGCAGGAATTTGGGAGCTGTCACAGTACATTTTTTATTAAGTACCCAGATTAGCCCAGTGAACTGTAAGAGAGGCTCTGAGGAGAGACTCTGTCATTCCCTGACACAGCTGAAATGTGGCCATTCCCTTCAAGAGCCCGTCAGAGATGTTTGTGTGGATATGCAGACTCAATTCCACATCCATTTGAAGTCTGTACCTCCTGAATTGCAGCCCCGTATGAAAATGTTGATACATGGCTCACAGAAGAGGGAAACCGGCAGCACCTGGGCTGGCACAGTTATTTAAATGGAGTGTGGCCAGGTTGTGGGAGGTGATTCTTCCCCTTTTTACTCTCTTGTGAGACCCCACCTGGAATACTGTGTACATTTCTGGTATCCCCAGCATAAGAAAGACATGGAACTGTTGGAGAAAATCCAGATGAAGATGATGAAGTTGATAAGGGGACTAAGAGGACCTCCCCTCTGAGAACAGGCTGAGAGAGTTGGGGCTGGTCAGCCTGGAGAAGAGAAGGTTGCGTGGAGACAGCAGAGTATCTGAAGGGCCTACAGGGAAGCTGAAAGGCTCCTCATCAGGAACTGTAGTAATAAGAAAAGGAGTTCCAAAAAAAGAGGGGAAATTTATGTTAGATATATGAAAGAAATCCTTGCCTATGAGTGTTGTGAGGCACTGAAACAGGTTTCCCAGAGAAGTTGTGGATATGCCATCCCAGGAATTGTTCAAAGCTGGGTTGGACGGGGCTCTGGGCATCCTGGTCTAGTGCAAGGTGTTGCTGCCCCTGGCAGGGGTGTTGGAACTAAAGGATTTATAAGATCCCTTCCAAGCCAAACCAGTCTGTGATTCCCATCAGCAGCAAGCCTCGCGCAGCTCCCAGGGTTTGGCCAGGATGCAGTGTTTGATTCACCTGGGAAACAGCCTGTCCACAGCTCACTAGCTCCGGCTGACCTGTGGCTAAGGTGACACATTCCGCGCTGTCACCGGCGGCCGGTGGGAGCCTCCGGGCCGCTCGCAGCGCCTGTGGTTCCGCAGGGCCGACACCTGGCTGAGCACGGACTCGGGAGCGTCCCGCAGGCGCCGTGCTCGGCTGACCCTCCTGCCCGTCTGGGCTTTGCTCCCTCCCAGTTCTCTACCAGCGCTCGGAGAGGTTCCCGCAGCTGCCAGGAGGGTCCTGCCCCGCAGCATCCCGAGCTCCCGGGGCAGGAGCTGCCCGCCAGCCCGGCCGCCCTTCCCGCCCCTCGAGGCCCTGCGGGTCCCTCGGTCAGGCCGCCGGTGGTAGATCCCGGCTGGATTTACACCTGCCTGGGGCATCTCCCGTGTGTGGTTTGGGACAACGCGGGCTGTGTGGGCTCTCCAGAGCCGTGAGCCGGATCTGTGCAGCCGGGTAGCTGCGCTTTAACCCAGGGGAACATCACGAGGTCATTTCAGAGACCAGGCAGTAATGTGGTACCTAAATGAAAACGATAAAATTTCTAAATATACCTCACCAATTCTGCTGTTGAAGAAAAGCATTAAGCTATTTGGGATTTCAACTGACTTCAGCCCATCATGATCAATGTCTACTCAATTTAAATCCTCCAAAATACTAAGGGTAGCAGAATGTGTTCTTGCAAAAATATAACTCACGCCAGAATGTTTCACACCATTTTTTTGTCCTCCTAAGTGGTGTTTAGAAAACCCACAATACTTTCTTCCCTGTATTTTCTTTAAAAAGCCTAGCTTTATACATCTCGCTGCTGACAAGCTGTGTTGTGATGTGTCAGTTTATGTTGTGTCAATTGCCTCTGGTTATATAATGTGCCATGATATGACTAATGCAGCCCAACATGAGTCACCTGTCGTGACAGCTTTATGCTCTCAAAAAACCTCTTTGCCTTCCCTTTAGAATATTTGTTGTTGTTGTTTTATTTTTCCTAAGGATGCAATTTTATTCAACTTACTGTTTATTGTTTTAAATTTTTGCAACAAGATGGTAAGTGGGCACATACATTCACTGTTAATGTATATGACTAAATGATTACTGAGACATGTAAAAGCATGAGGTGCTCCCACTGCCTGCTGTGAAGGGAGATGATTATAGATCTGCTGCTACAATGCAGCACTGTACCTGAAGAAAAATGTTACGAACAGAACAGAAATCCCAAGTAGCAGATGGGAATCTAAATGTGAATGGTTATAATCAGGGCTCATTTGTACCAGGAAATTGTATATAACATTATGTTGAATTATTAACACCAGGCTATGATTGCGGTGTTAAACTGATAATGGCATAAATGCTCAACAGATGTAACATGTGAACACTGATATAAAGGCAGATTTTTGCCCATTTTTTTTTTTAGGAGAGACACTGAGATACCCCCAGCCATTGCTGTTTTATGCCACTGAGATAACCTCAGCTGATTAAAGCATGATGCTAATTCTGCCAAGGTTGTGGGTTCAGAACCTGTGTGGGCCATTCACTTAAGAGCTGAACTCAATGATCCCTGTGGGTCCCTTCCAGCTCAGAATATTCTGTGATTTCTTAAAAGAACAATTTGCAGTGCCTAAAGGAAAACAGGTGGAGATTTGTTATTTCTCAAAGGCAGGTAACTCATGTCATGCATTTCCTTGTAACCTTTGACATGTTTTTGATTCAGTGGTGCTTTTTTACTATGAAATCATGAAGCGGTTGTGAGGTTTTTCATTATGTCTTTCCTCCTCAGATAAAACCAGGCCTCATTTGCTTAAATGAATATAATATTTTCCTTAAAACACAATCTTTGTATCAGAACAAATTATATTTTTTTCCTTAAAGATTGGTGTAATCAGGAAAAGAACTTACATTGTTGCATGCCTCTCAAGTTATACAGAAAAAAAGCAGGGTTCAAATTCACGAGTCTTATTCAGATGACAAAGTATAATTGCAGAAACTCATGTCTTTCCTATAAATAGCCTGAGAAAGCACAAGTAGGTTCCAATAAAGAATTACTGAAATCAGTTCAGTTATCGTACAGCTGGTAATGAATCAACAGCAATTTTATTAACTATAGAAGTCTGAAAGTGTATATTTTTACAGATTTTTATCATGTACTTATTAATTTTGCCATATCATATCACTACTATTCTTTTGGATCATCTTTCAATAAAATGCCATGTTTACTCTCCAATATCAGACACATCATTTCATTACACAAGAGTGCTTGTGAGTAGCTATACAGTACTGCTCTCTAAAGGCATATATATATGTGTGATATATTATATCCATGTGCCTTTTTATATTTTTATTATTTTTTAATTTACTTTTACATCTTTTGTGATTGTGTGAAAATATTTCAGATGTTAAAAAGATAAACAATGGAGGAATAAGCTTTAAAGCAAATTTGATTATTAAGTCTGAACTAAAATAGACCTTGCAAATTTTGTGTTGTGCTGACACTGTTCTGAATTTCTTCATGGCTGGGTGTGACCACAGACAAGGCTGCAAATACAGCTGGAAATCTGTCTTGTACATGATATAGATGTTAAATTTTCCAGGTGTGCTGAATCTGCGGAAGAGTTTTTCCCCCACGTTCGTGTTGAACACAATGATGCACTGTCCTTTGCTATGTTAAATAGTCAGTGAAAATGTGAAGCAACACAGCATGACAGCTTTTTAACTACCCAATGCAATAGCACCTTTAGATTTACTGTCAATGGAAAGACATGAAAGGGAGAAAAATCCCAAGCTGAACTAATTTATTTATGTACATGCAATGGTTCTCCATTTGTGGACTCTTGCAAAGTGCCTAGTCTAGTGCATTCCTCTCATCTTCTGTTACTAGTTATGCTTTCTGTCTGGCACAAGGCAGCTACAGCCAATGTTTTGAGTACTGCTTTCAGCAACTGATTGATAGCAATGCAGTTATCAGTTCCCATTCTATTATATATCCCATTCTGTTTGTGACATATTTTAGTGTTGATCAAGTCCAGTCACTGCCTTTTGAATAAAATGAGCAGAATATTGACACAATCTCATTTATTATTTAGATAGTGTGTTTAGTGTTGAAGCCCATAAAGTTTAGGATTTTCATCCATTTTACACAGCTTTTAGGTCCTGCATTGGCCCCTGAAAGAACACCGCTTATACATAAATGTATTCACCCCCTTCTTTCCACATTTTGCTCTGCCTTTCTCATCTGTAGATACAGAAATAAACATACCTACCTAGTCTTTGTGTTTTCCTTGTGTGTGCAACACTTAAACTTTTTCCAGTATTACCATTTTTGTATGGTTAATAACAAAGCTATAATTTACAATAATAAAAATGTTGTAGGTCCTAATTTTTCTCTGTAACTACTAGGAACCAAATTTCCAACAGTAGGAGTGAAATTTCTCACTGCAAATATATAAGTGAGTTGCTCATGTGAAATATTTACTGATCCCTCTGTTAATCTCCTCCCCAACACCATGCTTACCTCTAGAGAAAAGAGTGATGAGGTTAATTCACAGCAGGAAGAGGCTGTGAAGAGCAACCAGCTTAGGCAATGTGCTTTGTGTACTTTGACAAATATGCTGATAAACCGGAATAACAAACCAGTAAAGTCTTCACTGGTTTTTTCAGCCATTGGTAATGACTTGGCATTTGTTTCATTCAGTTCTGGTCACTGCTGTCTAACTTAATCTCCATCCAATTTGCTGGTTGCAATTGCTGTATGTTTGCTAAGGAAGTGCAGACTGTGTTCCCCAACTCCTTAAGATACAAAACCATGGTGCCTGACAAACAGTCTTTTATTCATTAAAAACATACAAAAGAGTAAAATTGATGTTTCAGACATAGGCTGCAGTATAATTATTTAGCCTTTTTATTGGTTTTAGATTTCTGTAACATTTTTTCCATGCGGATGTACTAAGGAAATGTTTGAAATGGCAGCCATGGACCCATTAAGGTATGCTTCATATGCAGCACCTTGTACAAGTGCTCTGGGAATGTATTTTCACCTATGTGTAACTTTTGATCTGTATAGTCTGAAATGCTCATCTAAGAATTTTCTTCTATTTCTTGTGCAAGAACAAAAAGAGGAACAAAGTGAAAGGTCTGAGCTCTGACTATTCAAAAGCAGCAGCTGTGTTACTCTCACTAAATGTGCACTGTATGGTAATATACGGTAGAGGTGAAGCACATTGATAGAATCTTTAGTCTGAGAGAATTCTGATCATAGACCTTGTGAACTTTTCCTCTTTTTGATTCTGCAGCAGTCAGATGCTGGTATGTCCCGTGTCCTTAAGCGTTTGGGAGTACTTGAGTCTGAGAATTGCAGATCTTGGGTACCTTTGCACATGACCTAAGGAGTAGCGCCATCCCAGGCAACAAATCCCACATTCTATGGGTAATTAATAGCTGTGGTGAAGTAACAACAATTTATACCCACTAAATGCAGGGAAGTATTTAATGGAATTCACAAAGTACCCAGAGGAAGGCTGTGATCCTGTGAAAACTCCACTCTTTAATTTCATCCCTGTTCTTGATCACAGAGAAATGGAACATTGGTGCTCCCTTTAACTGATTGGTCGAACATTTAAGACAATTGCTCTTGTGCAGCAAACCCAAAGGTATTTCAAAGTTGCAGGCAGAAATCCTATTAGCTTAGAATTCTGTCAGCAGATTGCATCATTATTTAATGCATCATGATTTGTCACAGAGACATTTCTGATGGTGTCATGGAGTTAAAGGGGCTTTAGACTCAAAACTTCAGCTGGCGAGCAGTCAGGCACTCTGGAATATTCATGGCATATGTGGCACAGTATGGAGAGAACAGCAAAGACTATGAGTGGAACAAATTGTGACTGTGGTGCAGATGGAGAAGACCGCCTTTTTTCGAAATCTTTTTACTAAAGATACTCTAGGAGCCCAATCCTAGGAATCCTCCTGTTACTAATCAGAACACCTGCATGCTTTGACTAGAAAGATGCACGGGCAGCAAGCTGGGTCTTCAGAAAGAAAGCATGAGAGGCGACTATTGGCATAAAACTTGTCTGTAGGAGTAATAGAGATTTTAAACTCTCAGACCTCTCAGGCCTTTTAAATGGGGTCTTGCCTAAAGCTTTTCAGTAAATATTAACAGCTCAACAACATGCTGTCTTCTACAGGAAAAATAGCTTTTATTGCTAGCTGGACTGCTGTACTTGTGAAAACATCAACACTACAGGATTTATGGGCTAGATGTATCTTCAGTCTTTTTTCTATCTGAAGTGGCTGCAGACTGATGTTTTTGCATGCTCTTCACTTTTTGGTGATATCATTCATATTGTGTGAAGGGGTAAAAAAGGCTAGGAGTGAAGGAGCAAAAATGCTTAAAGAAATTAAAAATGCTTGCCAAAAATCAGTGGGAAGGAGTGAGAAGGGTTGCCATGACAAGCTCCAGCATTGTACCTCTGAAGAATTACTTTACACATTTGACACCTTTGCAGTTTCTGCAGTGATTATGGTCTAGTTTCATTCTTAGTTTAATTTGTATGTTTGTAGATACAACATCACAGACGGATACTCTTTTGGAATAGAAACCTTTTTGCTTCTATAGCTGTGACAAATACAGGGTTTCAATAATTATGAACTAAATTCTCCATAAGCTTCCATGAGTGCTCAGGGTAGTTTCTCTGATATTAACGGAGGTACTTTCTGCTGCTTTCTTTTTATAAAAGTTTCAGAAGGAAATATGTCAGTCTTCTAAAGAAGCCTCTAAAGAAGAAAATATTTAGGAGGAGAATACTGAGTTTGGCTTTGAAAGTTTAGAAGTTAATCCCTTCAGTGTGAAGAACATAAACTAAGAGAAAAGGAGAGGGACATCTGAAACTGAAAACGCTCAGGAGGTAAAAAGGATAGTGAAAATTATGAGAATCTCCTAAATATAACTTTATGCTTATGTTGGATGAGAGTGCTATACGTCAAAATAATTTTTATTCCGTCATTTTTAATTTTATCAGCAAATATTAAAAAAAAAATTGTGGAGTACATTTAATTTCATTTAGCATTGCAGTTTGGCCAATTTACTATAGGAATAATTATTCACACACTCCTAGTAAAAAACCCTTGCTTTGACTGCAAGCATGAAGGATCCCTGTAGGCTTTTACAGGCAGAAGTAAGCCTACAAGACAGGTGGCTGCAGTTTACTTAAGAACACAGACTGAAGCTTAGTCCTCCAATATCTGAAACTCCAGAGAATGTTGTAGTTGTAGTCTGCTACTGTAGAGCTGGTGACCATCATTATGAAATCATTAGCAGTTAATTTGGCCCCTGATATTTTTCCACAGCTTTATGCATAGGAATCATTGGAGCATAATTGTTCCTGATCTCAGTTACGATTACCTATTCCTTATTTCATATCAGATCCATGTTAAACAGTGAACACTAGGCATGGATGCTTAGGCCAGAAATTGGCAATTTTCTCCAGATGAAGAGCTGAATCACTTTTTCTTTTTTTTCATTATTTTGATAATTCACAACTCTAATATGTGTAACTAGCTTAATACTGAAATAACAGTTTAATTTCCTTTTCCTTAAAGACTTGCATGTCATCTGCAATGCAGTAGAGTCGTTCACTGGCTCCAGATGTGAGTGTATGTTAACTATCTCTTCTGCCTGATTAGCAGTCATTAACTGGATTCCTCACGCAGCTTTACATTGAGATGTTCAACATCATGTGGTATTTACTTTAGTAACTGAAGGATCAATGTGTGCAAAGGACTAATGAATGTGATGGATGAACATGTAAGTAACTATTTTGTCTTCTTTCTCTGATCATCTGTAGAGACCATAATGTTTTTCTTTTAGTTCAAGTGGCTAATTTTGATGATACACATTCTGTTCGTTTACACACATTAAAAGATTGAGCTATAATCTTAGTTAATTCCCAGAAAAAGGCATGAAATTCTGCTTTCCTTGATAGGATAGAAGCAAACAAGTGACAATTTTCCAGTTGTATTGTCCAATGAGCTCTGTGCTCAAGAAGTCTTTGTTGGTCACAGGGTTGCCTTTACAAATTTTTTCCTGAATATCTTTCTTGGCTGGGAAGCAGTCCTGGCATCCTGTGACATGTGCATCACTCTCTATTTCTTCTCAGATCTCAGGCTGTGCAGGTTATTCTGCACGTCTTATTCAGCAGTTCTGATTGCTGCTCCTAGAAGCACATCTGGAGTTACACTAGTGGAAGGAAGTTGGCATTTTGGAAAGTTTGGTAGGGCCTGTCATCATTCCTTAAAAATTATCAAAGGGCCTGTCATCACTCCTTAAAAATTATCAAAGGATACATATATAATATACAAACATAGTTTCTATTTTCCTGTCTGTTGGTCCTTGGTTTTGAGTTAGAGATTAGTGTAATTAACAGGAGAATAATCTAATAGGAGATAATGGCATTCTGTTTTGAGTGGATAGCTGACAGTATTGAGGGACTCAAGTTAAAACTATGCTTTTTAATTTGTCAGACAGTTGTCATGGAAAGCATGTATTTAGAAATTTGCTAAATGCCTTGGGCATTCAAGGGAAACATGGATAGATGGAGAAAGAGTTTCCACACTAGCTAAACATACTAGAAGCTTCGTTTAACTAACAAAATTTTTCCTTTATGTCTGCCAGTACAGGTTCATGATTTTAGTCAGGTGCTCAAACCTCCATAGCCAATGAGGCTATTTTAGCTCAGGCTCTGCTGATTATAGTTCTGAGAAGTCGTTTTTGTGGTCCTAAAAGGCAGAGTTAATTTCATATTAATTTTTATATAAGTTCGTATGAGTTGGAAATCTGTTGCCCCCAAATTTTTTGCTCACAGAAAAATTGTTAGCTTTGCTTTTCAAAGGTGATTGCTTTTAATATTTTAATATTGCCCTACTTTATTTTGGAAATCGTAATGTCACATGTAAATTTTTGGAAACTGTAGCCCTTAAAAATGTTCTTTTTTTCCTAACTATTATTGTTTATTTTTGAGGCAGGTGAAATATTTTTAAGCAGTTGGTCCTTATGTAAGAATTTTCCCGAAATTCTTATTAGAATAAACAATGAGATCTCTTCTGGGGAAGTGAGCTGGAAATATCATGGAATTATAGAAGAAGAGGAAACACTTCAAGCATGTGTTGTATTGTGCTGAGTTAGAAATGTCATAAAATCTGTGGAACTATTTGTGTAAGTACTATAGAGTGGAAGTAGGGTTTGCAGAAACTCTCTCCCAGTCTGTGTTTTTGAAAGTAACATATTAATATAAATGTGAATATATGCTTGAAACTTACTGCCTTTGCACTTGGAGACTTACAAAAGAATATAATTTTACAGAACAAGGTAGCTTTTGTTTTTCTTTTGGGGAGGCCTGCATATTTGTTACTGCTGAAATAGTATAGTTTGGTGAGCTTCATGACCATAAAGACTTCATAAATTCACCTGTTTTCATCTCTTTGACAAACAGTTTTGCAAGTGTTTTCAAGAGATGTAGTTGTTTCTCAGTGTCTGGGAGGACTGTTAGTTGAACAAATTGTATTTGTTGATTAGGCCGCTTAGAGTAAATACTGTGAGAGACAATGAAATATTAGCAAAATACTACCGGCTACTCTTAAAATCCAAGTATATTCCCATGCAAGATTTAGTAATACATAACTGACAATTATTCATATTAATGACCTATCATATCCTCTGACAGTAATAGCAATGCAATACTACTGAAGACTCATAGAACATTAACCATAAGAGACCATAAAAGCATAAATTGAGTATTATGTTCGGTAGCCTTAAATAGCAATATCCGTGAAAGATATTGAGGCAGTTTTCATTAAATTAAAAGAAAGAGTCTGCATAATTTAGAAATCTGGGCACGTTGCTTTCCAAGCAGCAGAGGTGATCACATAATTCCAGAATTATAGCAGTACTGAATAAAATTTATAACGGCACATTATCTGTGCAACAGACTGTCATAGGAGACAAGGATGATAACAGCCTGCCTTATTTTTGCTCAAAAACACAAGAAATGCTTCTTCTCTAGCTGAAACAAGCAACACCACAAATTCTTAGACTCCTTTTTCTCCTCACTCTCATTAGCCAGTTTGTGACAGTGCTCCTGGAAAGAGAAATAGAGCAAGGAGAAACCAAATAGGGTTACTCATGTCTTTTAATGGAGGTTTGAGATAATTAAGTAAGAGATGCAGGGTAAGAAGTTATACATGAAATAAATGATATAATGAATAATGAAAGCTGTGTTAAGGACTGTTTACAGTAAACAAAGCTACTTAAGAAATAAATTTAAAGCTGCTGTACCTTTTGGAGTACAAACATACTTGACCTAAAGATATTCTCAGTTGACTAGAATGTTTCCCTTGAGAGCTAATATGAATCAGTTTTAGTATTTTATATTACTCTCATTTAACTTAAATTGCTTGGATTTCCTACATGAATCTAAGATGAATTTGTGAGTGTTGGACAGCAGGTGTTCGTGCTTACCATTGTGTAGCTTGAGCTATATCACAAGAAGAGTGAGTTAGCTGTTAAAGCTTCTGAGGTGTGGAAATGCAAAACATTTTTTCTCAGCTTTTGACAGAAATAATGTTTTCCTCTCACATTGACCCAGGGGTAATACATATACTAATGCCACTCAGGAAACTTTCTTTATGATAATTGTTAAGATATCAATTAATATTAATTCATAGAGATGTCAAATTTTCCTTTGTCCATTTATTCACCTCATACAGTAGTAAAAAACTTATATGAATAAAAAATATATTATAGGAGCAGAAAGCATTATGAGTACATTTATGAAAGCATATTTTGCTCTGTGTGTGCATGTGTGAGCTTATACATACACCTATATATACCCACTGGAGAATTCTACAATTTTCTTTGTCAATTTGGGGGTCAAGCAGTCAGGAAAGAAAATAACATATAATGCACATCATTAGTTATATTCTTTTAGGCTTTGTAGTCTCTGTCCTTAGACGTTTTCAAGACCTGAGTGGATCAAGCCCTGAATAATCTGGTCTGATCTCTTAGCTTACCCTGATTTCAGCAAGAGGCTGGACTCTTGAAGTCCTCCCCAACTTGAATTGTCCTAGGATTCTATGATTCTGCCAGTAATAAACTATGTAGAGAGAGACTCCTTATATCTGCTTCAATCACCAGTAGTTGAAAGGGTCTGTGCATATACATGAACTAATTGGATACTTAGTAACCAAAAAACCCCACTCATAAACTACAGAATAAATGAAAAAAATACAGAAAATCTCACAGAGTTTTGGAAAGAATTCACACATTATTTCTTATTTTCAGCCTAAACAGTGCGGTCTGTTTATGCAATTTTCCACATATATTTCCATCATCCTGATAGTGTTCAGCTTCATTTTATTCTAATCCACTGATTGAAAGCAAGGGAGGGTTATTTGGGAGCTGAAAAAAAGAGTTCACATCATTTGCTTCTGATGCCAGGAATCTGGCTGCCATTAACTGTGGTAAGGGAAAAAATTCAAAATGTTTTCTGAAAGGAGATAATGAGGAAAAAAACCCCCTACTTCCACTGACTGTTTAATATACTAAGTCACTAATTAAGTAACTAAGGATATACCTTTGTCTTCCTATGTATTTAGCAAAGCCTTCTTAGTAAGAAGGGTGTTAATTGACCACATTTTAGGAGTAGAAAACGTGATCAGAAATTATCAGGTTTGGCCATAAATATAGAAATATGGCATAATTAGCATTCTCATTTGATGAACACAAGATGACAATATTTTAGCTTAATCTATATACTCTTGTTTACCATCTGGTGCTTTTTGAAGTCGTATACTCTGATTCTTCTGAACTGATAGATTATGTGATATTTTAAGCATTTAATATGCAGACTATATAAAATGGGTTGACCTTCTTGCATTTAAATTCTCAGGATAAAATGTACAACATTTATAAGCTATGTCTCCTTCTCTTTCCACCCCCAGGATAATGTTCAGAGTTTCAACTTACTCCAACCCACTGCTTGAAACACAGAACACTTGCTGTTATATAAGACACTTCAATTTGATGTGATTTTTCTGTTCATGTTATTTTTCATATTCATTTTCACTGCTCTTAGATGATCTCTTTTTGAAAGTAAAAGAAGAAGAAGGAGAAGATATCAGAGGGATGGGGTCACTGTGTGCTCTTACGGTAGCATTTGCAACAGATGATATAGAACTTTGCAGCACATTTCCAAGAAGAATACTCAGTTCATGTAAATATAATTATCTACACGTGTGTTTTAGTGGCTATACTGATGATAACTTTTAAAGAGGACTGTGAAAAGATGGACATGATGTTCATATTAAGAATTAAATAAATGTCTCTTTTAAAAGCTTTGTTTGAGAAGCAAGTGAATAATGTCTGTTGATGTAAATGTAGCCAACTGTGATTTATGGATGTGTGTATACTCTTAAGTCTCAAAAGACTATTCATAACCAAGCAAGGATTTAAGACCAGCTAAGCTG
Source organism: Orthonyx spaldingii (assembly GCA_013397795.1). Taxonomy (NCBI): domain Eukaryota; kingdom Metazoa; phylum Chordata; class Aves; order Passeriformes; family Orthonychidae; genus Orthonyx; species Orthonyx spaldingii. The sequence goes on along the minus strand of VZTJ01004376.1, from coordinate 25,376 downwards.
TAAGATGACTACAGACTTTCCATTAAATATAAAAATTTTAATTCAGTAGATGTAGAGGACATTTCTATCTCTGCAGATAATACACACTAAAATGCTGTGTTAAAATGTGATTCTTATTCCCTGTCGGATTGATGTCCACAACTTTTGTCTGTGCACTTACAGTTGCACATGCTACTGACAGTGATCCTGGAAATCCATCTTTCAACACAGAAGTGTTACAGTAAAACAAATGGACACTATGTTTTAGACATCCTCATTCTCCAGCATGTGCACGATATAAAACTAGAGCATAAAAATTATACAGAATCCTAAGGTTTTGCCACAGGGTGGGACCTGAAACCAGTGGCTTTTAGCAATCCTTGAAAAGTTCTCCCTTATGGTTCTCCCACCAGTCATAACAGCAGCTGAGGCAACTTCCACACTATAATCGCCTACATAGTCTGCAGTTGTAGAGAAAAGAAAAATCACAGAGCAAGCTAAGGATGCTTCACACAGGATTAACCTTACTTGTTTTTAAAAAAGTAAAGATTTTTGAATGGCGTTATTATAAAAAAGAGAGCAAATGGCAGTCTAGGAAAACAGTCTTTTCTCCCCTTTTTTTCCCCTTGAGATGGAATATGCTCGTGTCTTTTATTAGAATTATCTTAGAGATGAGATTGCTTGAAAAATACAAATTATGGCAGTAGCACTTTTATTACTCCTTTTTTTCCCTATACATCTACCTATCCACATCTTCCTTATTTTTCATTTCAGTGGTGAGCAAGGAGGCTTAATCGGAGATGGTCTGCAGCTCTTCAGGCAGCAGTGGCTTACATGACATCTCAGTATCTGTGATGTCAGCAGGTCTGTTGGATAAAGTGAAAGCACAATTGTGTGAGGAAAAGGGGATGCAAAAGCTGCAGATAGATTGCTGAGGAGGCTTCTGCATACCTATATTCACTTGATTCAAAAATTCAAGGATGACGCCCTGTAGGAGCAATTTTCATGCTCAGACTCTTTGGAGAGATAAGCCGCTTTAACAATAGCATTAAAACAAGCATCCAAAGAGGCTTAAATTTTGTTATAAACATTATAAAATAAAATCTGAATAAAATCTACTCTAGTAAATGACAGGACAGCATATGGTTAGTCAACAGCCAAAAAAGGTGATGAAATTTCTCTAAATGCAAATTAGAATAACCCGTTTATTTAATAAACAAAGAATCCCTGTTATAATGCTTTAGCTTTCACGGATAAAGTAGTTCAGACCATGCTTATGTGGATTCATAGATGGTCATTTCTTGTATGTTTGCATTATTTTTTCACACAATCGTATTTTCTGGAACTACTGTTTTCCTGTTTTTATCATCCTTTGTATGACGAAGGATTGGTTTTAAAGTGGAAGGCAGATGTTGATGGAGGGCTAAACAAATGCCCTTGAAATCATTGGATTACTTTTATTGTAAAGGCCCCAATGTCTCTGGCCATTACTAGATACTCACAAGGGAGCATAAAAACTTTAAGTAGATGTGTGGTAATTAGCACAGCTGAAGAAAGTAGAAAACATTTGGATACACTCTCTACATGTAAAGGAAGTAAGAAGTATGACTTTTTCTCATGTCAAAATCATTCTGATGCCATGAAAATAAATAATGTGATAAATTTCCTTGCTTTCTTTTCCTTGGCATAGGGATTTTTAGGACTTGTTTCACTGTGAAATTAAAAACTGCCATGATGTGAAAGTGCCAGGCTTTGATTTAAGGCATGTGGAAAGCTATTCTGCAGCTTTTGTATTTTATGCTTTTTCTGCACTTATGTGTCCCATTGTGTGACCACAAGAGAAAAACTGTTCCTGTCTTACAGGTGATTGTCTTTGCATTTGTTTCTATGTCTTGAATACCTCTTTAGGACTATGATGGACTCACAGATAGAAGAAAAATCAGATGATGCAGAAATTTTGGTCTTTTTCAGCTGAACTTTGACATAGTTTCCTGTCAGTCTGAGAACACATGAACATATTCTCTCTGTGTTGCTGTTCTCTCACAACCCTTCCTGACCTCCTTAGCATCACTCCAGTTTACTTTGGCTTGTGACAATTCTGCATATTTCTCTCTAAAGGCACTAATACAGAAGATGGAAACTACCAGATTTCTCATCTGATTTTTCCTTGTTGTAACTCCAGTTTTTCATCCTTGCCTCTCTTGACTCATGTGCTAAACGGCTTCAGGTCCATGCTTGTAATATCACTACACATTTCTACTGACACCCAAAAGTAAAAATGTATGTTTCAAATCAATTGAATTTTATCTAGTTGCCTCAAATGAAACCCCAAACATTTCACTTATGATTTTGGCAGGAAAAATAGATGAGCTTGATTCTGTGCACACATACCTCTGAATACTGAAGGAGAACTCTTGAGAATTCAAGTACTGGCACTAACTAGGCCATCAGGGCTTGGATCTATCCCTTTCCCTTGTTAGAGCTCATTCTGTAACACAGATCACCTCTAGCTGTAATAATGACTTGCTTACTTTCCTGCATGACTTTTAATTTGGATCTCATATTTAAACTCCAGTTTTCTTGCTGCAGTGGAACAGGCAATTCTACTTCATCTTTCCCAGCTGCATTCTTTTCTTTTTCTAACCTTCATTGCCTTGGCTTTTTTGTGCAATACTGAAACACTGACCACCTATCCCACAAAATAAATTATTTTCTATGTTTTTGGCTGGCTTTTGTGGAGAAAGAAAATGTCATCCACTAAGGACAAATTAGCTAAAAACTCTACCTTTCTGGGATGCACTGAAAAACTCTTCACCATCTGTCACACAGATCCAGGACCAGACATGAAGAAGGAAGCAAAGTAGCAAGCAAGAGTATAATTACAGCTTGGAGGTTGCTACTGATACTTTAAATCTGAAAATTTAACTAGAGATTCTGGATTCATTTTGTTCTTTATTTAGAAGTCTACAGTGACAAAATATGCCAATTTCTTTCTAGTATGTTTCTCAATTATTTAAATATGTAAAGAAGCAAAGAACATTGTCTAGAGAAGGCATATGCCATGTTTTTCAATCTATGTCGTGAGAATATCAACATGTCCCTTGTTCTTTACAGACCTACAACTGCTGACTGACATAACATTCATGTAATTTCTAATATACCTTTGCTTTACCTCTGCTTCTCTTCCAACTTCTTGGCTACATTCTGCTTTTTGTCTGCCAACTTTCTTCATATTCATGTACACTGGTATTACACCTCTGGCTGTTTTGTTTTTTTTTTTAGTTTATTGCACATCAGACTCAAATTTGTTTGGGTTTTTTTTCTTTTTTGCTGTCAGGTATCAGCCCATCACACAAAACATATAACTCTCTGTTCTGCAATTTCTATGACCTTTTTACTGACTCAGTCTTGGTTTGGTATCTTCAAGTACTGCCATTTTGTTGGGTGTGAATGACAGGTTTAGCTTTTCCAAACTTCTTGTGTCACCTGTATCCCCTGGCATACTTCTTTACTGAGTAGTTGTTTATTTCTAGCTGGATTTCTTATAATTCTAGCTCCTGCAGGCAGCTGTCAGATAAACTAATTCACCATGGAATACTTAGTACTAGCACAGATTCTTCCGTTCTCACAGTTTTATACAAAATGGTTCCAAGGACCTTAAAATAACAAATTCTGTAAAATTGG
>VZTJ01004376.1:0-21696 GCA_013397795.1 Orthonyx spaldingii | reverse complement strand
AGGGGGTTATGGCTCTTTTAATTTCTCCTTCACAGAGCTGATGTGGTTTTCTTGTGTTTTGTTTTAAACCTTGTGAGAAAGCATAGTTATATCTAAAACTCATGTAAATCAAATCAAGAACTAGAGCCACTGAGATGAGTGATTAGTTGAACACAGTACTTCACTTTGCACGATCAAGGGCTTCTGAAACCACTTCTGACTCATGTTTATCCATGGTGCTCTCTGTTGTGTTCGTAAAATGAGGAGGCCTTAGTGAAGCCAAGGGCTTTGTGTGCTGAGCAATCATACAACACTGTCTTGTAACCTGGTTAGTGTAAGTTAGCAGATGCGTAAGCACCTGAAAGATGTAGACTTGTTCAAGACTGCATATTGATAGCAGAGATGGGAACAAAGCATCCTGATTTCAAATCCTAACCTACTGTGACTCCATTGTGTCAGCATATGGCTTCTAAATACCATTGTTTTCAACAATAGGTTCTTTTGAATTCAAGTAGATCTGTGTCCAATCCAGTTTAACTATTGCTTTTACTGTTACATTGCTCACCCAGATTTGTGGGGTTCTTGTACTACCTGAGCAGAATATTCATCCATGTTCTGAGGTGGAATAGGAAATCCTTACTAACACTTAAGTGAAATTCTTACTTGATACTTATATTTTCTTGTAATTCCTGTTGAAATTCTGTAGTTTCTGGTTCATCTGGTTCGTCATGCCTAAGCATTAAAGCAATTCATTTATCTTTTTTGGGTCATGCTGTGCCTGGAACCCACTGCTGAGTTTTTTCTGTAATACCACAAGACAATGTTAGTTCCCTTGTGACTACTTTAAAGGCCCATAGTTGACCTGCTGACCAAATAGAAAAACTTTGAGACTGTTTTGCTTGTATATTCAGTGGCTCAAGGCAGACTTAGCTCTAAGCCTCTGTGAATTCCTTTATATAAACAGAAGTCTGTTAATGATGCAGCCTGTATCAGATATGGGGTACATATGGAGCGTCTGTAGAATGGTGAGACAGTGACATCTGAAAAAACTGGCATTTGAAATGTTTGACATGTTGAACATGTTTAAAGAGAGATGTGGAGGTGACCCAGCCTGCCTTCTCCATGAGAATGAATGACATCAATTGGGTTAATTTTCACCCTCATGACAATGGGTCTGAGGGAGAGGGAGAAGGCGTGGCTGGGGAACTTCCCGGGCTTTAAGTTGTCCATCATTTGGTACATCTCCACCCCTGATCCCGCTGAGTTGTTTTAATATTCATAGGATTGGTTTAATATTCATATTGTTCTAGAAAATCCTGTTGTTCAGTTATCCCCATTGGCCTGTTTGAATGAGTCCCTCCTTCCCTTCCCGGTTATTGGATACCTGTCACAATCCATCATTTCCCTCATTGGTGTGTATCCCTGTTCTCCTCCCCCTTCTCTGGCCCTTTAAAACCCCCTGTACCGTCTTTTGTTGGTCATTTTGTAGCAGTTGCTCTTGATGGTAAATTCTGCTGTCCCTCGGGGAAGGGAATAAACACAAGACTGCTGCTACATTTGAGCCCCTCTCTCCTCCTTTGCCTTTGCCGTGTTCGCAACGTTGTTACCATTGTCTGCTGCCAGCCCCAGCCTGGGCTACGAGGCAAACAGCGCTTTTCAGAGCTCCCTCAGAGGCTTAAAGGCACAGCGAGCCTTGCTGACAGGGTGCTTTGGATCGTGTCGCCTGCTGACCAGCCGGGCGGTCAAGCGGACAGCGACAGAGAGACATGAACATGCATGCGTTTTCTCAAACATCTCTTGTTCATTTTATTTTTCATCAAATCTCCATGGTAATATGAAGGATAATCTGTTACTTATTGATCTCCAGAAAATTTGTGACAGCTCTAATAGTCTATGTTATACTATCACCCAAAGACATTATTTGGGGTTTTGGTTGCTCTCTGTTGGTGCTTTACAATCAGAGATGACTGAATTCTAGTTTATAACTCTTTTTTTGTATTAAAAGGAAGGGTGGCTGTATTTAAGCATTCAGGAATATGAGCATGGGTTGCTTAATAAAGGCATGTTCTGTTGCTGTGTTACAGCTTTTAACTGACTCTGCCAGCAGTAGAAGAAGGCCTTATTTACGAGTCATTCTAATAAATACTCTAAAATGCTATGTATTCAGAAATTAATATAGTATATGCCTGTTGAGTATATGCCATATTTTCTGTGTAGCGAAAGCATATTTTCTCAATTTGAAGAGATTTTGTATTATCTTTTTTTCTATACCTCTGAAATTTGTACATGAAATCATGCCCTATTGCTCAAATCTAGGTAACACATTTTCAGGCCTAGTTTGTTTCCTTATGATTTGGCTGGTAATGGCTGTTAGAATGTGCTCACAATATTGACTTTTCATGACAAGCTTTGTTTTGTTGTTCAAAGGGCCTGATGATTGCACAATGGTATGAAAATTTAAATAAGTGAATCTAGCTTTAAGCCTCAAGTAATTCATTCTGTGTTCCTCTATTTCATGGTAAATCAGCTCTTCAGCATGTTCGTCATGAAACTCTGATCGATATTGTCATAAACTGAAATGGTGTTTGCTTTTTTTCCAGATCAGTAAAGCCGATTAAAAAAAAGCTGATACAGTCATTTCAGATCCATTGCCAGTTTTGGTTCGTTGATCACAAAGGTGAGCACATGTGATGGGCTGGCAGGAGAGAATAAGCTCTTACAAAGGCAGATTTTTCCTGCACATAAAAGTAGAACAGTCTGCTACCTTACAAAGAAAGAAGAAACCCAACCCAATGCCAAAACAAAACAATGAAGGGTTCCATGTGCCAGTAACCGTCATTTCAGTGGGCAGAGATGAAATTTCTAAGAATAACAGCTTTTATGTTAACACTTTCAAACTGAAATGTGGTCAAAATCTTGATCCAAATCAAAGCATAGTGGCTTGCAAAAGCCTCTTGCATTTTTTCACACATTTTTTTCAATGTGAGAATTTTTATTACATTATAGATGATTTAGCTAGTTAAGTAGTAAATTATTCTATTTCAGTAATAATCCAATTTTCTAATCACATTATGTTTTGAGCCCTAACTTGTCTCAGTGGATACATGGGATTACCTCCTATTGAGTGGTAGTCTTCCAGATACCTAAAAGATCCATGCAACACTTTTTAGAAACAAATTTACAAGTATAACTAACACAAATATAAGTATCCAGAATGCTCGTTTTCAAATTGTTACTTGCATATAAACCATGGCTTATATCATGCTACTGGCAAAATATAGCTTGCCACAAGCCAATTTTGATATTTTTATCAGTAATTAGTTACTACTTCCTCAGAAAAGGGCCTGCCCTCAGAACTTGTATTGAAAAGTATAAGGGGTTTTAATACTGATTTGTGAGTCATAAGGTGTCTCTTTCTTAATCAAGCCCTAATGTTGACTGTTATGGACTGAGCTGTTCCTAAGCCATTCCTGCCTGCTCCTGTCACAGGGTTCTTTGTGACTGCACGGGGCAGTACAGTCCGTGATACCCAACCATGAGATAATATCAGAACTAACAGTATTGAACACAGTGTGCATTTTCCTTTGTCTTACATAGTCTCTGGTCAAGCTATGGTCTTTGACAATGTTTTTTTGGTCTCTCTCTGTAATATGGTATGAGAGTTGAAAAATCAATGGAAAAAAGCATTAATTATTGAAAATTGCTTCACAGAACTTTCTCTATTTCATTTCCTGCCTTAATGTGTCCGTACTCCAGTGTGCACTGGTCTCTCAATACCCTTAGTAAAACTATGGCCCATGCAAATCAAGAGATAGTTTCCATGGCTTTAATAGGATCATTGATTCATTTTGCTCAGAGGAGTTTTCATAATCACACCCTAAAGCAGGAGATGTAAGGCTGTGCAAACCTCTAGTGACTTCAGTTCTTGTGGCTTTTCCCCCCCTCTTTCTTTACTTTTTATTTCTGTGCTTCTAAAAAGGGAAATCTGGCATGTGACTTTATACAATCTGTCATGTAGGGCTTATAGCTTCCCTCAAGCATTCTTTTTTTAGCATGATATAGGTATATACACTCACATACAACATGATATACTATTATTTTCTTTCTTCTGGTATTCTGTATTACAAAAATAGAATGTGTCAGGCATATGTTCTTTTGGTTACTTCAGCATAGGGTCTCTCTTTAATGAGCAATAACAACACATAAGCCCAATTTTTTAGATCTCTGAGAAACTCCTTTCTGAATTTCTTGTGCTGGTAGTTTTTTTAATCTTTTATCTTGTATGTGTATGTTCCTTGGGGAAGGGCCCAATTTTGTCTTGTTCTGGGTTTTTTTACAATTAGAGTGTATCAAGCACAACAATTAACACCTCAAATTGCTATGGACACACACAACAGCAGCAATAACCCTATTGCATGACTTGTAAAGGGATGAATATGTTCTCAGAATATGAACACTGCCTTGAAATGAAAGGTTCTCTCATAATTTATTTCCTTTTTTTCCTGCCTACAAATATGTCTTTTCTAGACTTGAAATCCCTGTTACAGGCCATAAATCATGCAGCATTCCTTACAAGGTTTCACTGTTGCCAGTCAGACTCCACAGTTTGCCTGAGACATTTAAAATGTCTTAGGAAAGAAATGAAGTATGTGCATGAGAGATACTGATGTACTTTTTCTTTTCTTGTTGTAGTTTTTATCTGGCAAATAGAATGAAGTACTAGCTGAACTGAGACATTTTTATGCAGTAGAAAAGACATGACAAGGAGAAACATTTGAAGCAGAATGAGATATAAAGTCTGATGAACAACTTTATTTATGTGTTTATTTATTTCATAAATACCCATTTTTGATTTGAGAGAGAAAACCATAGTGGTGGTTCCCATTTTTCATTTTAGGAAGGAATGATTCTCTTTGTTTTTCCTACTAATATGGTTCAGGAGCTCTGAGAACTTTGCTTTTGAAAGTTTTTGGAGGTGTTTCTGTACTCCACTTGATCAGAAGCACAGTGTATTTTGCAGTGTGCATTTTAAATAAATTATAATTTTTTAGAAAGTTCAGTGTAATCTCCCAGGTGCTTTGGTGCTAGCAGCTAGTATGCATCTTTCTGGAGAGATCATTCTATGTAAAACTGTTTATTCTTCAGACAACAGATACATAAGTATACGTAAGTGTTATTCTTCAAGTTCTTAACATTTTGAAGAACTGTGACTGGTAAGGAAAGATCTTTTAGGTTTCCATGTACCACATAATTTGATTAAATACTGTTCACATTTAGAGTCCTTAAAATATGTGAGGATGCCCACTTTGGTTTTGAATTATGTAGCAATTGGAAAACTGACCTATGTGTATCTAAACTTGAAGATTTTTTAAATTATATGTAATTTTCATCACAAATTACCATATTTACATGAAAGAACTTTGTCTTCAGAAGAAAAGCCTGCCTAAAAGGTACATGCAACTTGTAATTCAAATCAAGAACAGCAGAAGGCCTAAAAATAGATATTTTGTCAGTTTAATTTTAGTCAATTTTAGTTCACTTGAATCATGATTCATTAGGAAGAAAGCTGTTTACTTGGGAAAACAGAGATAGTAATTAACTAATGCAAAGGAGCTAGTAAATCATAAATGCACTTACAGCGTTTACAAAGCCTATCTTTGTCTGCTGTGTAACTGTAGAATGCACTTATTTGTATCAGCCTGCTTGGCTTACCTCTGATGTTGTCTCCATGAATAGTTTTTATTTCTCATGATTGTAACCCAAGACTGCCATCAGACAATGTGTTAGCTCTCATTTCTCTTCAACCATGCTGAACTGTTTTTGTTGCTGATGAGGCTGTGTTTCCTACAGCTGTATCCCACAGGAGTTCAGGGCACCTTGTGAGTTTGCCAACCAAGTCAGCAAGATGATAGGTGTAAAATGTCTGCATGGAAACTATGAAACCAAGTACTTAATTTTAGTGTTGCATTTTAGTTCTTACTGCACGAATGTTTTTAAGTGGTGTCAGTGCTTGTATTGAGAACATTTATGCAGGTTTTTGTTGTTTGTACTGTGGCACTGTGTTTGGCATTTTGGTATTCTCTCCACTAGATCCTTTTGCAAGCCTTGCAATTCCTATTAATTTATGTCTATACAAAGAAATAAATATTTTATAATGAGGATGATTTTCCAGAGTAAAGCATGCAGCTGGCAAGTAACTGTTATGCTTTTCATACACATAGTAGGTACCTAATAGGTCTAAGTGTTTAGTCATCTTGTGGATACGCTAAATAATGAATGGATAAAAAGTGAGTCTGTGGTAGTACAGCTCATTATCATCTCTCTCAGGTATGCATTTCTCCTTAATAAACACCAATATAGTGAAAGAGTACACAGTTACAACAGACAGAGGTAAGAGATGCCACCTTCTGAATGGGCCTCTTCAATTTTAATGGTCATCAATTTGTGAGCACACAGGTGGTTGTTGTGACAAGCCACATGGAATTTGTGTCCTAAAATACAAATATAAAAGACCTTTTATAGGTTTTGAATTTCCTTTTAAAACTCCTTTTAACTTTATTTCCCTGACTATATGAGAGGCAATAAGTGAAGGCTGTAAATAATTTGTTAAAGGAGGTGTTAAAACTCTCACAACTTACCAATTTAAGGTCAACAGCATGACACAGAAGTCTGTAGGCTACAACGCCTGGCTAGTATTAGTGTTAAAGAAGTTGTTATTATAAAAATACATATTTTCATTTTGGAAGGATTCGCTTATGACATGATTCAAGATAGATGATGACTGGTACTTTACTGGTAGATGACCAAGTTAGATGATTGCCCTGACACAGGGTAGATGGACTGGGGCAATCCCAAGAAAAATGCAGGCTGGGCAGATCAAGACCAAGAGCAGCCATGAGGAGAAAGACTCATGTTGTTGAGGTTGTTAGTTGACAAGAACATCAACATGATCTGGCAACATGAATGCAGCCCAGAAAGCCAAGCACATCCTGGGCTGCAAGAAAAGCGGCGTGGCCAGCAGGTCGAGGGAAGGGATTCTTCTCCCTGCTCTATTCTGCTCTGCTGAGACCTCACTTGGAGTGCTGCATCGAGCTCTGGGACCCCCAGCATAAAAAAGGCACAGACCTGCTGGATCGAGTCCAGAGGACGTCACAAAGATGCTCAGAGGGTTGGAGCACCTCTCCTGTGAAGACAGGCAGAGAATTGGGGTTGTTCAGCCTGGAGAAGAAAAGGCTCTGGGGGAACCTTCTAGCAGCCTTCCAGTGCCTCAAGGGGATACAAGAGAGGGGACTTTTCACAAGAGCATGGAGAAATAGGACAAGGGGAGTGGCTTTAAACTGACAAGAGGGCAGTATTAGACTGGATCTTAGGAAGAAATTCTTAACTGTGACGGTGGTGAGGCCCCAGCACAGGTTGCCCAGAGAAGTTGTGGATGCACCATCCATGGAAATATTCAAGGCCAGGTTGGATGGGGCTCTGAGCAACGTGGTCTGGTGGAAGGTGTCCCTGCCCATGATCTTTAAGGTCGCTTCCAGCCCAAACCACTCTATGATTCTATGACCCAATTCAAATTGAAGAAAAAATGTTGTCTTGTTATAAGACTACTGTTGAGAAGGATGGGAGTATCTCCTGTTTAGTCTATTTTTCTTTTAATTTTTTTGAGATTACTCCCCACAGGTGTGAAAATCATTCTACTCATCAGAATTCGTTTAACTGAAAAAAAATGCCTTTGAATAAGGTGCCAACAACAATTTAAATCCATATGCCATTACTCCATACATGTGTTGTTGTTGTTTGTATATGTTCTAAAATTAGAAATTGCTTGTACTTGAACCTTTTATTTATGAATTAGAGTATTTATGAAACAGAGTTTCAGGTTTTTACAACCTGAGGCTGTTTAAAAGCAAATAAGGTAATATCAAGTTCATTTTACTTTGTTTGCTGGAAAAAATTAGTCTTGACATTTTTGCTTGTCCTAAATTAGATTTTAAAAAAATTAGAATAAGAATGCCTTGGGAATATGTAAAGTACAGTATTTTCTATTTAAAACAACAATAGAAATATCATATTAATAGTAACAACAATAATGGAAATTAAAATTCAGTGTTTAACGCATATCCTTTTATACTCTAGCCTCCAAATGCTAAACTAATTTTCTTCCCAAACTCTCTGCATACTTCTGCTGGAGTAAATTCTATCTAGCTCATCATTCAGCTGAGTCACTTTAAGATTGATTTTTTTATTTGCTTTGTTTCTTTCCCATATCATTTATTTACTGAAATTCTTACACCTTACTTGACACATAAATCGAAAGTAAAACCCACACATTTTGAATTTGGCTGAAAATAAGAAGAATACAAATGTTTTATATCAAAAGAATAGAGCTTATACTTCTTATCAATAAATCATATTTATTACTGTGACTAATTGGAGGATGCACTCAAAGGAAAATCAGAGAAATATTTGTGAAAGAATAAGTATTTGAGAAAGGAAGTTCTTTTAAAGGAAAGGGTGTTCAGGAAAGAAGAGTTCCTGTGAGTTTTCCTAATTATTTGTCCACTTCAAGTTTTTCCACCTGGGGCTGTAGACATTACAATGAAGTCCATACATACTATTTACTTCCCCTGGTTCTGTGGGTCCATGTTTGTTTCTTTATGGCAAGAGAAACATTTTAGCTAAGGACATGTTGATGAAAACAAGAAAGATTAAAGGGGTTAAAGAAAACAAGGTATTTTAGCACTGAGAATTTTTAATAGTGTAATAAAAGCTTGCCAAGGATAAACCTTTTTTTCAGATTGCAACATATGTTGGACAAAAAGGTGTCACATATGAACATTTTTATCCTCAGCAGAAAAAAAGCACAAGAAGAACATAAAGAACAGAAACCTTTAAGGCCAGTACTAGCTATGTGTTCTTCTTAAATATAAGTCTTATTTTTGGAGGTTTTTTTTCTATTTTCTTTTTGCCCCAAGCTCTGAGAGTAGGCTTTTTAACCCTGTGGCTCCAACAGTTAGTAAAAATTCCTGAGGGAGATTTTCCATAGAATATAATGCAACCAGAAACAATTGCAGAGCTGCAGGCAGCTCCTTCAAAAACAAGACAGCATTTGTTAGTCAACTGGAATTTGACGTGAGAAGCCTCTAGGGCAGTGTCACTTAGTCAGTCGTGAGGAGATGTAGATTTCAGTGGTGCTGGCACACCTGCTAAGTGCAGAATAGTGCATCTCTGGTAGAAATATCCAGGAATATACATAAATCGACTATTTTTTTCCATTCTTTTTTGCCCTGATGACATAGTCTCCATTCAGGTGACAAAATATTGTCCAGTTTCTAAAGAAGGAAGATTTTTTAACCTGATACTGTCTGATCTGAATGTAGTGCCTATAAAAACGTCTGTGAAATGCAGTCCAGCTAAACAACAATTTTGAGTCAGACAACTACTGCTGCAGTCTGTGAGACCAGAACACCCTACATGCATAGAGGAAAGATGCATTAAGAAAAATCTTTTCTTCAAGTAGCACGATGTCATTATTGTGCCCCAGGTAAATGGCATCTAGTAGGCAGCAGGCAGCTTGTGATTGAAGTAAACTGGAAGTTTCAGAACAGGGATCCCACAACTCTCTGTGTCTCCTGCTCAGGCTCTTTCTGGTTTACAAAAGTTTGTACTGCTGCTGATGCTGTTTGAAAACACAGTATGATATACTCTGGACTTGCTGTTTAAACTGAGATACTACCTTCGAATGTAGAGCAGAGAGGATGTATTTAATGTATTTACATCTATCAGAATATTAAGGTGATCCTGTATCAATATTTTCCTCAACCAGTTTAGTATATCTACATGCAAAACCCCAATGGATTTAGTGCCTAACAATGTCTTGTTTAAGTGTTATCGGACTTTGCTATTTCTGCAAATAGTGGTTGCTTTGATGTACAATTGTATGGGGCAAGCATCTTTCAATCTGAAATTTACATACAGTTAGTGATAATATTTCCTTTTGAAAAGTGTTTTCTTCAGAGCTGTTCACAGAGAAGATTTGTATCTTTTGTATTGGCAAACACTTAAACAGAAGTGCAATGAGAAAAGGGGAGTAATAATTGCAAGTACTGTCTCACATTTCCCAACACCAAATGTACAGGGGAAAAGGCTAATGAGGAAGTGTGCTGTTCTGATGGATCACATCACTTTTCTTCTCAGCTACATTATTCAGGATAAGTACCAGTAGTACCATTCTGCCTCCACATTCTAGGTATTCATGATATCCAGCAGAGCTATGGAAGAACCCTGTCTAACATGACAGAATCCCTTCTTGCAAACTGATTAACCCAAACTTCCTGTGTCCTTTGTGTGTTCCTTGTTCTAACATTGCTGTTTCTCAGGTGCTGTTGCCAAATCTTGGCTGCATATAAGTTGCTGCTCTATCCAAATCAATAATGTTTTGGGGTTTGTGTCTGAATTCCTTTCAAAGGTGTAGTTGAAACCAGGAAAGCCCTCTTTCTCATCAGCATTAGGCTAAACCACATGGCCAACTCTAGTATATGGTTACTCTGCCAATTGATGTGGACAAGAACAAATTCGTACATAAGCACATTGACTGCAATGTGATTTCCTCAAGTTGCTTACTAACAATATAAAAATGAATACAGCATGAAAGTGTGCTATTAAAACTGCCAAGTGGAAGCATACTCCTGACTTTCAAGCGTTACATGCATTCTGCCCTAAAGGCATGCTTCTTTTAATTCAAGGGACCAGCATTAAATGCTGCCAACAAGACTTTTTGTAACCAGTAATTATTTCTGACTTCACTTTAGGCAGCTTTGTGTGGGCTTGTTAACTCTGCTAGTTTTATCATTATGTATTGCAGGATATTTTAGCTTTTGTATATTTGCTTTTCAATTACTGTTTTAGATGCAAAGCTGTCACTATAGTATGCCTATGAAATGCAAAGTACTGAGCATGAAGTTTAGCTTGTAGGGTTTTTTTGTCTATGTGTTTGTTGGGGTTTTTTTCCCCTCCTGGTTTTAGTTCTTTTTGTTTCTAATACAAGAAATTCTAGTACAGTTCTGGTCACCCAATTTCAATTCAGAGCCACTTCTTTAAAGCCTTAAGAATTATTGGAAATCTAGAAAACATCACCAGCAAAGAAAGATTTAACAAAGGCATTACTTTGAAAAAGAAAGACTAAGAACAAAAATTATTTGGCATTCTGAACTGCATTTTTTTGTGAAGCTGTGGAAATAAATTTCTTTCTCTCCCCAGCTGTGTTCCTCTGAAGTGCTAGTAATAGCTGTTACTGGATCTATCAAGGCCTTTGGGAAAAGACTAAACATGTCTAATTTCAGAAATTTATAATCTGATCTAGTTAGAATTTCCCTGGCTTCTTAAATATTCCCCCAAGATATTTGCCAAATGTATTCCCCTTGTAAAAATGTATGAAAGCCCTTTCCAGCACAGAATTCTGTACTTGCCTCTTAATGGTTGCAATGGTGATTTTTTCAAAATATTAGAGCTCAGTAAATGGGTAATCACTGATGTGGGATGTGGGAGCTCAGCATAAAAATTTTCATTCCACTTCATCATACCCTCAGCACACAGCACAGTGGTCAGTTCTGTGAGAACAGGATGATTTTGCAGCAAGTGGAGGAAAGACAGATGGGATTAATGCTATGTTGTGGACGTGTGTGGTCATGTTATGGTTATAAACTGCAGTACAAGGACACTAGATAGCACTCTAATGGCTTTGCTAAATAAAGGGAAGTATGCAATGGAACAATTTCATTAAAAATTGGCCCAAGAAACACCTACTTAAAACTATAACAGCTAACACTGTGCAGAGATGGATTTTAGATAGGTAATAAAACTTTTCCTTCCCTGACAACAGTGCATTTTTCTTCTGGAGCATGATTCTAGTAAATTCAGCTGCATCAGCCTTTGTCCTTTAGATTTAAGATTCAAGTTGCATCCATTTTCAGAACTGTAGAACCATGAACAGAAAAGTTGACAAAACTATAATTCAAGTCTTTGTAAACATTTAATAATAATAATTTAGTGACCCAGTCTCATTACAACAAAGAGATGCAATTCTTTGCTGTACTGTCCTTCACTATTGAAACCCACTCGTTTCTCTTACTCAGCTGGAGTCCTACAGCAATCATACTCTTAGATTCTCTAATGGCAACATTCATCTGACCTAGCTTACTATTCAGAATATCACCAACTCTTACATATATAGCAAGTTTTCCTGGCCTCCTTTGTCTCCTCATGCTTAAAATAACATTAGCTAATGGACCCTGTGAACAAATTTAGCTGCCATATTATAAGTAAAGAGCAAAACCCTGATGTGATCTGGTGTAAATAACGTTAATCTCACTTAAATCATTAAGTTTCCTTTAAAACTGGTCAATTTCTGCTAGCTGAAGTATATGTGTGAATTTTAGGATACCAGCAATTTCCTACAAGAGTAAAAATAACCTTAAAAGAAATAGGAAGATTTACTCTTGAACCAGTGACTGGCTAAAACATAGAGATGTACTATGAATATGGTGGCTGAGTTGATTACATATATATGTACAATACATTCTAATTCTAGCAAAATATTTTTCTCATTCTAAGTATTGCAGCAGAGTTAATCAGTAAAAGGGTAATCTGTATGCTTGGCCCTTAATCTAGTGATTATAAACTAGGAACCATTGCTAAAACATAACTGCTCTGATCTGTCTGTCTAGCATAGGCAATGATTGCCTTTTTTTTTAACACTGTGATTTTTGTCTCCTTCGCAGGTCATCCCACCAACTTACTTGAACTGTTATCATTTATTTTCACTGGAAATGTATAGTCAGGATATTTGGGTTAGACACATTTACTAATGCTATTAAAAATTCTTTTGGGTTCATGTGGAGCTGTCTGAACTGGTAATTTAAATTTTTTTTTCTGTACTGCATTTTCTACACCTCATACTATAACCACGTCAGGTTGAAAGGTATGAAAGTAAAAGCTATTATGGTCAAGAGGTATAAAAATTTCTTTATCTCCCTAGGGTTTGAGATATCTGTTGGCAGAAGAAGCTGTGCATTTCTATTTGGATCAGGTGCTAAGAAACTATAATAAGCATGCACAGCCAAAATCCCTAAGAGAAGCATATTTTACATTCTGAAAACACAAAATAAGATTTGGTCTTGTTTGTCAAATGCCTATTAATATACATCTTCTGTCAAGTCCACTTTTCCCTGAAAACTTCCATGCCTGGAGGGACTTGGCTTTTTTTCTGTCTCATTGCAGTGCCTTCAACATTTGATGCATGCACCCCAAGACAGAGCGTGGTCACAAAATGTTATGCTGCAGTACCAGAGCCATTTTATACATTTGGGGCTATAAATGTAGAAGCTGTTTGAGTAAGCAAATATGTGTTTAGACACAGTTAAAAGTGGGCAATATTGGACTAGTCCCTGTGGGCTCTCAAGAGAATACACTCAGGGAGCATTAATACACACAACTATTATGAACTTTAATTCAGGCAAAATACCATGTGTTTAGGGTGACAATAGATCTTGTTTCCTACTAGACTTCAGTGCACTCTGAGAAGATTGCTTTTAATGCTTTAAAGTGTTGCTTTCTTTGAAGGTTAGAGATTGACATGTTGTAGGAAAGGTACAAGCTGCATTCCAGTCTCTCTGCATAATATTCAGGTGGTTACCTAAGCTTTTATATCACTTGTTCAATTTTTCGGCTGAGGCAAGGGAATGAAGATACTAAAAAATGAAGGAAAAAAGAGATTTAAAGAGTGACAGTGCAACATGTAAAGTTGTGGGTGTTATGGTTAAATAAATATAAGAATGGAAACAGACGGGATCGATCCTTGTTTCTGAATGCTTCTTTTGGGTAAGTGGATACATTGCTGAACATGATTTGATTTAAGCAAAAGGTGTAGAGATTGCTTAAGTTTATTCAGTCTCCAATTCAGTGACATGACTGTTGGCCATCTTCCTAAAGTACTGAAAGATATGTGAAGAAAAGCAGTGTCAAGAAAGAGATGAGAACACTGGAACAGAGAGGAGAGGAAAAGATCTGAAAGGTTCTGAAATCAGAGAGAAAAGGTCTGTTAACTCAGGATTGAAAGAAAAATCAAAATGCATCAGAACAGGAAAAAGGAGGAAGATGTAGAGTATAGAAAAAGGAATAGAAAAATATAAAGAGTTAATGAGGAGAAAATAGCCTAGCAAAACCAATAGGGCTAAGAAAAAGTAACACTGTACATATAGAGAGGTGAATATGCTCATGACCAAGGGGACATAAAGAAGTAAAGAACAGTGCTGATATTTATCAGGAAAACCTAGGACTTTTTCTAATTTGAGGTTAAAGATGAAGTATATATAATGTTTTTATTTAAAAGCTAGAAATCCCAAACATTTTACCTATTGAGACTAGTGCACCCAGAAGAAACATGCATTCTGCATAATATTGTGACAGAATGTAGGATTGTGGAAAATATACAGTTGCACAATAAAGAGTCGGAAGATGGTAAATGGATGGTACTGGAAATGGAACCAAGAGCTTTTTGTTGGACAAGATAGGTAACTCTTGGCCACCTGGTTGCTGTACAAAGCCTGTGATATTGGCTGAAGGGTTTGGACTGTTTCTACTAGGACTCTGTTTATATTCCAAGAAACAGGTTGAACTAGTGAATAACAGCACTGGACAGGAGAAATGCCAATATTGAGGAAATATTAGCACTGGAAAGGTGCTGGTAAATGGAGCTAATCCACATCAGAGGAAGAATAAATTGCATCAAGAACTTTTTTTGAGATAACCTATGTGAATGTAGTAGGTTTATTTATTCTCTTGCACCTACGTATATGCATATGTACAGGAAGTCACACACACACAAAAACCCTAAGCAAAACTTTTTCTGTTGTTAATAAGAAAGAAATTCACAACCGCTATGCGTGATAGGAAATATCTTACAAAGTAATTGTGAAACATAATTGTTATTTTCAAGGATTTAACAGCTATACTAATTTTTAATAATTTACCCCATTGTGAAAAACTTCATGCATTCTGTAGGTGCATAATTACATTCCACATTTGATAGCACTTACATGTGGGATTGTAGTTAGAATAATGCTATTACTACAAGAAGTTAGTGCTGTTCCCCAGAAATCAATGTATATTCCTAAATGGAAAGCAAGGAACTAAAGAAATAAGTGTTAAGATTTTCACAATTCTGCAGGAAATCAGGTTTGGGGCTCATAAAGATGAAAAAAATCTTGACTAGTGAAACACATTTCTGCAGTATCTCTGCTTCTTCAGAGGTATCTGTTGCAAATATTGACTTAAACTGTGTTTTTAGGTTTGTAGGACATGATTACATTGTAGGATAAAACTAATTGATGTACTTGCGTTAAATAAAATAAAAAACAGAGCTGTTTTCTTGTGACCACGTACTTGCCACATTTAGACTTTATGGCCAGGCTGCTGAGACTAAAATTCATTCCTCAGACTTGTACAGAGCTGTTCAGTTTATGGGGAACCTAAGCTACCCTCAAAAGCTGCAATTAGCCTTTTTTGGAAGCAGAATAACAGTCTGGATGTATTATTTTCTTGTTCTGATATGGCAGTTCTGGTTTTGTATTCAACAGGATTTAACTTGTTCCAACGTCTTTCTTGCCTAGAGTTTGCTTTTTCCATAAAAGCTTGCATGTAAATCTTTTGTGGTTGGAAAATAGTAAGTAACTTATGAAGAGTTTTCCATGAGAAAAGATGTATGCTGTGTTTATCTTGTCTTTGCCAGTGCACTAGTGAGCAGCTTTTTGTCCTTTCCAGAAACCTTTCAGTAAGTGGAGTGTCAATGATTTCAATGCTGGCAATGTCTTATTAATGTCACGCAACGTATCTTGGGGCCAGCATAAAGTAATTGTCACTTGCACAGGGTGAGCTTGCGACATCATAATTTGTGAGGACGAGTTGAAAAATTATCAGATTATGTCTCCAAGGCTGTGATCTAACTGCTCTTGTCTAACCCTCCTCTCCGAAAAGATCGCCTTGCCAAAGCCCCCCCCTTGACTTCACCTACACAGCCTTCAAGAGAGTTTATTTCCATTTATGTACAATTCCTGACAACTTATAAAATGGACATTCCTCTGTATAGTTCTTTCTACTAGGACTTCAGTTTGGATCAAAAGCATGCTTTTGAATTAAATGTCATGATTTTTCCTACTTCCAATGCTTTGGTTCATGTTGTGGAGTGGTTTCAGTATGCATGAACTAGATTGTCTCAAATGAAGCTTAACTGAAGGAAACACACAGGAATACATTTAATGCATTCCAGGTGCAGGTAATAATTCATCCAGGTTACCAGGCCAAAACTTGTTGAAGTAAAACCCTTTTAAACATATGTAGTGTGGGAATTGGCCCCACAGTATTAACTGTTTCTCTGTGTAGATATGTTTTTATTAGTCCTCATTACTTGCTAATTTAGGTGTAAGCAGTTCAAAAGGAACAATTTTAAATATGGAGAAAAGACTAAGAGTTGGCCCATGTGAAGCTGGGTATCTGATCCTCAACTGAATAAGAAACAGAAAAGACAATGTTTGGAAAATATATCTATATATCTGAGACAGATGGCTGCTGTGCAGGTTGAGTTCTTGCAGACACTTCACCTTCTTTTACATCTGCTGTTGTGGAGTTCGGAGTTTTCCGTTGAAGAAGAATTTCCTGCAGGGGAAGGCAGGATCAAATTCTAAATCTGAAGGGTCCATGAAAACATAAATGTAATCTTATTTTTTTTTTATTATCACCTAGACTGTTTCATTCTATTTTAACATACTATGTGGCCTAGGTCCATAATCTTCTAAAATTAATAAACAGTTGCTGCTTACTTGGTCCTAGTATAGTACTAGAGACTATTAAAAAATTAACAAACCAGAAACAAGAGAAAACCATGATAGCACTGGATAGTTCTATATTCAGTGGGGGTCTCTGTGAGTTATTCAAATTCTCTTTGGATGGACTTGTCAGCAACTTCTAGTCACTCCAGTATTTCATTAGTTGCAGTTTAATTGCTTTTCACTTTGCTAGTTTTCAATTTCTTTTTCATTTTCTCCTATGGGAGAGGCAGATTCTATAAAGACATCTGCACTGTACATGCTGGTTGTCATAGGTATTTGTTTCTGCAAGTTTCTACTTTTCTCTTTGTTCAGTTGTACAAGCCTAACACTTAAATACAAAACCCATATTGATTTATCGAGAATTTTTTAGACTTTAGATGCAAGGAATTGCAATTTTTCAGAAGTAGGTTCATGACTAGTGGCAAGACCTAAGTTTCAGGATTACTTTGCCTTTTGAAAATTCATTTTCAATAAAACCCGGTTGCTTTAAGGAATTAAGTCCTCCAGGAGTTTATAAGTGCTGGACATGAATAGATGGATTGTTATAAAAGCAATTGCAAATTCTCAGCATATTTCAAATCAACTTACTAGCTTCTTACTGCATTATTAAGTATAAATTGTACAATACTCTTGAAAATCAGTATATAGGCAATGAAAAACATGAGAAGATAAGAGCGTTTTCTCTCTGAGACAGGTTTTTGTTGGGTTGTATAATGTGCATCCTTGTAGAGAGTATTAAAATAACACAAAACTGGAATCAAATATCAGTTACTTAACAGGACTTAAGATGTATCAAAAAGCCCAGAATTAAATTTTCAACATCCAAATCTGTATGGAAAGTCTAAGATAATGCATTTACTCATTCTAGAAAAGATTTTCTGTGAATTACTAGAAGAATCTTGGCTGCATAGAGCTAAAAATAATGGTTATGTGTACTGTGCAATGCTCTCCAGTCTAATTTATTCATGTTTATTCCTTATTTTTTAAATTACCTGTCAGACACCTAAGCTAAAAAATGAGTATGTTCGGGACAAAGGAAAATTGTAAAGGTGCAACATTACCTTGCATGTATTTAATACAGGTTAGAAGTTTAAGAGCAGAGACCTACTCTAGATCTACTCTTCTCTCCAGTGCTAGAGTCAGTGCTCTCAGAGATTAAGATAAAAATGTTCTCATCTTCAGTGGAAGGTAACCTTCAAAATATTCCTCACACAAAATAATTACAACTAACAGTTTTTGAGCTCTAGCTGTGCTCCAATAAATAGTCATGACTGTCAGTAGTTGTGCCTTGGCTCTGTGCAAGACCTGCTCAGCAATAACTAAAACGTCTCCATATTATCAACCCTGTGTTCAGCACAAACCCAAAACACAGCCCCATACCAGCCACTGCAAAGAAAATCAATTCTACCCTGGAGAAAATGAGCATAGTACAAACATCAAAATCAAGTTTGATGTTACTTCAAAGAATGTTTCTTGAAAACTGCTTGTATGCTTGGAATATTGTGATAAATGTAAATTGTTCAGAAGTTCTATGAAAGAAAGTGTAAATTGTATTAGAGTGCACTTGCCATGACACCAAATGGTTAATAATATTAAGCAATATTATATATGTATTATATTATTAAGAAATAACTCACCATTCCTCTACTGCTGATTTCACTGAAATTAAAAAAAAAAACCCACCTAAATTTTGAAATCAATATTTGCAATTAAGACTTCAAGAAATAGTTGCACTGCTTTTTTGCATCCGTGAAGAAATATTAGGATATGACCTATTATTAGTAGCAGGTTTAAAGTCCCTTTCCTTTTGGTGTTGTTTTCTGTGGTTTCAAACATTGTGATGGAAAAACTTTTCCAAGTTCTTTCAAAAGTTTATGTGGTTATTTGTGGTCTTGTAGTGTTGCAGAGCTGGATTTGGGGAATTTATTATGTGGATGGTTCCATTTCTGTTGAGTTCTTCCTGAAGGAAGGCAAAAAGTTCTGCAGAAAACTTTTCCCCTATGGACTTTGCAGTATGTAAGCAACTGTCAGAGCACAGAATTCAGTTTCTCCCCCATCTCAAGGACTAAAATGATGCACAGTCATTTTTACCTGAGCAAAGTAATAATAATCCATAGGCAAGTACTGATCACTGTGTGGAGTGTTCTAAAGTACTCTGGAGCATTTTTCAAAATTTGCTGCTGTGAGAAAAAATAAAAATATGTATTGATGTGCTATTTTGGGTTTCAGCTGGAGCTAGAACTTATGATTTGGTCTTGGTTTTTTTAAGGAAAAACAAACAAGATTTTCTACCAATGCCTGCTGAACAAATCTGAGGTTGTCATTATTCTTCAATAAAAAAAGCTAAATTAATTTTCAATTGTTCTTTTATCCCAGAGAAACGTGTGACTGGTAATTAAAATTAATTCAGACACCCAATGATTATTCTTCCAATATGGTCATGTTGTTCTGAAACCTGGGTGATAGAAAATCTGATCTTATTTGTCAAAAAAAAAAGAAAGAAATAATACTGGCCTATTTAAACATATTTTTTTTCTTCTTCTAGAGGAAAAAGTATTATTTAATGTATTGACAATTTTCTTTGAGTATCCTGCAGCTAGACAATTTGTTGTGTTAGTTTTTTTTTAAATTTTAATCAGCTTTCTGATGGAACATGATTGTTATGATAGAGATTTGATTTAGTTTAAGACGTAATCCTACAGAGACTAATTGTTGACTGCACTGTTTCAATTCTACATATACAAGTTATTGAATACTCATTAAAAAAATGCATTTTATTTAAATGTTTTTTTAAAAGGCTGATATGCCAAAATACCAAACAACCAAATCTGCTTATGAGGCACTGCAAAGAGAGAGCTTTAGAGGAGGCACATAACTATGCACATAACACATAAGTGTGTTCAGAAGGGGCATTTCTGTCACAGTTACTTTTTTGTAAAATAGGTCTGGTTAGACCTTGTCTTTCTTGTTCACTTAGGCTTCAGAATCCAAGTCAATCCCACCTATCTTTAAGGTCTAAATCAGAAACTTAGTCTAAACTGAGAGTTTAGCCTCTTCCAGGTGGTGATTCTTTCCATCTAACATCCTCTGAGATTTGTCTAGCTGTTGAGGGAATATCAGCATCTGATACATGCATGCTAATTATGTAAATTGGAAGTCTAAGTAGGTGAGCAAGGTGTCCAGGCCCCCAGTTTTAAGGGTATGAATAAAATGTCTGCAAAATACTTTTGTGTTCTATAGGCTTCAGTGTCAACAAACAAGGCTGACAGGAAGGAAAGAAGAATATGAAAGATGAGTTGGAAAGCCTTGAAAAATAGAAGGCTAGGACAAGAAACTCACTTGTTGTTTTAGACCTAGCCACTAATGCCTGAGACCAAAAGCTGGGTAACCCAGAAAGACAAGACCTAAACCATACAAAATGCTTAACAAAAAACATTTTTGTTAAAGCAGTGTCAGTGTGGCACATTCAGATGTTGTGACATTGTACCACAGACTCCACAGCCTTGTTCTGGTGTTCCATTTTTTGTCATGATGATAAGATGTGCCTTCTGAGGAGTTGTGTTGACACAGATTTACCGTGACTTTGGAAGCAGCCCACACAGATTTGTATTGATGATATTGCAAAAGTTTTCTCACATGGTGCTTCCTTTCCCCCAAACAATCTGGCATTCAGCAGAAGTTTATTATGAGATCACAATGCCAAAGGTTGAATCCTGAATATTTTTCCAGTTCTATAGCAACTGTCAGCCAGTAGGCTTCCATTTGTGCCATTTTTACTACAGGAAAAGCATGGCATGATTTACATGCCAAGGGCCTGTTTCACCTCAGTCATTGTAGAGACCTAGGGACGTAGGGACTTACACTGGCTTGATCCAGTAGGGTCCACAGCAGCGGAAGAAGATTCTCCCCACAAAGTTGTTTCTATGGTCTCCCTTCCTCTTGTATTTGGAAAGAGAGGAGACAGCTATAATATAATCCCCTCTAGGGATTCTCTGGACAAGCAATGATACAAGGTCATGCTACTTCAAGTTCTATATCTGGACAGCTACAATCTGCCACTGAGAGCTTGCTGGGAGGATGATCACATACTGAGAGTCTTCAGCAGTGTTGTATCACTGTGTCCTTATCTCACTAACTTTGTCTTTCCATTTGAAAGGTTTTACTAAGTGAGTGGTGCAGGCAGAATTTCAATTACTCATCGATGGTGAGGCAACTGTGGTCATCCCAGCACATGAAAAAAGTAGTCAGCTTTCATATTTATAGTGAAAGTGCCTTTTCTTTTTTTTTTTTTTTGTGAATGACTCACTAAAAGTGGAGGCTGGCTGTAACAAAAATACATATGGTTCCCATGGCTCATTCAGAAAAAAGTGTGAATTAATTTTACTAAAAATGTTGTTTGGAACTATACTGTACTTCTAAACAACAGTTCTGTGAAATCCATTTGCTGTCATGTGTAAGCAAAACAGACAAGAGCAACTTCTGCTATCCTTGATGACAGAATAACCTTTCCCCTGAATTAGTTTCAGAAAGCTGGCATTAGCTTTATTGCCTAACATTCCTCTCACATTTAAGCTTTAAACCCTTGAAATTCTTTATGTCTATTTGGTCACTGAATAGCCAGAGCAGATTGAGTGAGTGATCACATGGCACATACAGGACAACCACGGACTCAGACCCAGCCAGCAGGGCTTTAGGAAGGACAGGTCCTGTCTGACCAACTTGATCTCCTTTTATGACCAGATGACCTGCCTAGGGGATGAGGGGAGGCTGTGGATATTGTGTACCTGGATGTCAGCAAAGCTTTTCACCTTCTTCCACAGCATTCTCCTGGAAAAGC
>VZTJ01004374.1:556478-573143 GCA_013397795.1 Orthonyx spaldingii | reverse complement strand
GGCTTGATCAGTCAAAGCCTGATCCCTGTGACACTGATTCAGAGATGTTGTCAACACACACCAAAGCTCCACTGCCACATGCAACACCTGGGTGAGGGGTAGGGTGACATCAAGACCCTCACTGGAGTGGTGACTTCCAGCAGCCCCTGGCAGTTTGGCACTCACTGGAAGACATTTCATTACTGTCAGTGCCCTTTAGTTTGAGTCTGAGCTCTTCAAAGATCCCCCACAAACTGCTGACCTATAGATGTGAAAAACTACAGCCATATCAATTCTGGAAAATATTGTCTTGGCTGTATAAGCAGATTTAAGAAAATCACTGACAATAAATCTCCAGGATTTCCTTTGTGTATAAGGTGGTATCTTCATTTCCCATTTTCCCTCATACATTTTATTCCGTGATTTATATCCCATGCAGTAGCAAAGCTTTTTAAAATATAGAAGACCTGACAATTGCCAGCTGTTATAAAGGGTTTGCAGTTAAATTTTTGCCTCAGTTTATAGATAGCAGAAGATGAACAGCCATCCTTTGTAAATTAGATCCTTTGAGGAAACATTAAGTTGGGAATCCCAGAATTGAGTGCTTAAGTGCTTAAACCACTTAAAAAATATTTAGAACAGAGAGCTCACCTGACAATCTGGGAGCACTAAAGTGCTCACAGGATTTGCATGGATGAAAGGCTTTATGTTAGACTAGCACTGCACTGCCAGATTCCTGCTTGATATATAATTTAATTTTGAACTTAAAGCTGCTTAGGTTATTTGATTTTTTTATTGTGTTTATTGAGGATTTGCTCTGTGAAAACGTTCATAGATTTTAAAATCAAAGGAAAAGAAGGATTCCAGGAGATTAAAGATGAGAGTGTGTTAACCCCTGAGATTTAGGATGACAGAGCATTGTACAACAGACAATATCTTGCTTACAGGATGGAGGATGTGTGCTACCAAGCTGGCATGCATAAAAAACCTGACAATCAGCATTAACCACCTGGCCATACCACTGAAAGAATCTGTTTTAAGAAGTTGTGTAAATAAACTTTGATAGTTTGCATAACAACATATTCTTATCATCTCTGAAGCTGATGAGTTCAAACAGCAGGACACAGAGATTAGCAACAGGAGCCTTTCTTTGGAAGTGAGATCCAAATTCATCTGTTCTTTGAGCAGACTGGAACATTTTTGCCATGATGAGAAGCTCTTATAGACACATTACAGATTTTTTTTTTCATTTCTTATATGTTTATTTTTTAGGATAAATGGTACCTACTTGCTTAATTTGGGGCTTTTAATTCCTTTTTCACACTGCAGAAGGTTTTCATTAACAACACAGAAGATGGTTTGCAACCTCTTAAAGGCTAAGGAAAAGAAATCTAGGAAATGCTTTTTATGACAGGGTTATTTAAATATAATCACATACTTGTCATCATACAGAGCTGCTTATAACAGGCTGTCAGTCCTCTTGGAGAGGGGGTAATCTGCAGTCAAACATTTTAAATAAAGAAGTGCAGCATTTTTAAAACTTCATAATGGGCATCCAAGAAAGAATATAGATAGTCTGGGGCAGGGGAAAGATAAGTCTACTAGAAAGTAGTATATTAGTTAGCCAGTACCAACAAGGACAGTGCTTATTTATGGTTGAGAGGGGCAGGAAACTGATATATAGTCACAGAGAACTCTCATCTCCCACTGCCATAAAGGCCAAGACCTGACTTGGTCTCTGCTGTGTTTTATGACAGCTTTGGTTATGCAGCCTTACATTCTTGACTAGAATATTGGTTGCATTAACTATAGGACTTTTTTTTTAATCTTGAAAGATGTATGTGTGATTCTCTTCAGAGTGCAAAATGAATAAACCAAAGTCAAGGAGTTTGGAAAAAAAAATTAAGATCCTAAGATAATATCTTAATTTTTGTTGCTGAATTTTATGGATCTTTGATGCTTATTTCCCAAGTTAATGTCATGTCTTAGGTGCTTTACACTTCAAGCCCCTCCATTTTACAGAAAAGGAAAAAGAGCACATTGTTCCTTCCAATATTTGCTTTAGATACTGTATTACCTTAATAGAAAAATCAACTAGGGGAAGGTGTGAAAGAGTTAAAAAGACAGCTTTTAGTGAAGAGCTGAGCTCAGGATTCCACACATACTGGAAGGAGGTTTGCGAGTTAGTCCTAATAAAACATCAGAAAACAAGGTTAGAATATCAGACAGGAATTCTTCAGGATTAAAGGTAAAAATAAACCAGAGCAGGTCAGAAGATTTATGTGTGATTGCAGCACTTCCCCCCAAAAAGGGCTCCTAACTATCCAACTGTCTGGGTGGTTACACTGCAGCTGGAATGCTCCACGATTCCTCACTGACACAGAGGGATCAAACACCTCCATGTCAGGGCAAGGCTTTCCACCTCCTCACTGAGCAGGAGACATCAAGCCTGGCAGATTGCTGCTCTCAGTTACAATCACCTTCCTTTCCTCTTGCCTGGGCTGCAGCTCTGCAACACTGAAGGTGAAATCATCACTTATTCCATGAACTGCAGCGAAGTCCTGGCAGTGACAGCAGCAAATGAGAGGTCATCACATCTTCATTCTCTGCTGAGACAGGCTTCCCAGGGAAGAGTTCCCTCTAACTGGTGCTAACAGGGCTTTGACTCCTGCCTTTTCTCAGAACAACCTGTGGTCCAAACTGCCAAAAAGCTCCCTGCCAGAGGGAGCTGAGAGCTTCCACCACATCCTGTACCACTCTGTAGGACCAGTGGGAGCTGGTTGTGAGAATGATGGGAAGCAGCTTCTGATGCTGAGTGTGGAGAAGTATGGAAAGAACATCTTCTGCAGAGGAGAAGGTCTGTGACTGAGGAGATTGAATCCTTCTACCCCAATCCTAATCCTTCAAATTAAATCCAGGAAGTTGTTCATGACCTTCCAGATGCTCAGTGCCAAAAAGTCAGGTAGGTGTTAAGAAAGAACATTGATGAGTCACTCAGATCCCCACACAAGGGTAACAACCAGCAGTGCAGGGGGCAGCCTGGCGGCTTTTCCAAAGCTGCGGACTGTGGTTCCATGGGAATTAAACACAGCCACAAAAGCCACCTCCTAAAAATTCTACAAATGTGCCCTTTGCAGGAGCCCACAATGGGAAGGCTCATCCCTTCCCTCACCTCTGGTGGAAGTCAGAGGTCACAGTGCAGGATCAAATCCTATGTGCGACGCTCCTGTGTTTTTGATCTGTTCCAATCAATTGTCTCCACATTCACTAGGGGAGAGGAAAAAAGCCAAGAAATATCATGAAGGCAGATGCATCTCTAGCCAACTTCAACATTTTTTCAGTATGTGATTAAACATCCCTATAAAAAGCATGATAAAATCTTTGGATCCTTTAGAATTTGAACCTGGACAGACATCCAGCTCAGTTGAACTCCACGTGCCCTTCTGGAATTCCTGGACTAAGGACATAATTCCCCTAGTTCAGGAAAGTTTTTTAAAATTTATTTTCCTATACATTGCTTAAGCTTCAGTTGGACAAGCAATGGGAGATTTGTCTACAAACAAGTAGACAAAATCAAGACATTGGAATGATGGAAGCAGAAATTAAAATTTTGTACAAGTCACCTATTTTATTCTTCTGGCTCCCAAATCAATTTTAAAAGCTACTTTGCTAAGATTAAGCACTGCCATGGAAATAAATCTGTCACACCAACTGTTATTACCATTTGTATTACCACAGTCCTCAGGAAAAACTCCATGGCTTTGGGTGCTGTGTAAACATGTGGGGAGAAGAAAGTTCCATGTCCATGGAGAGATTATACTGAGATCCTACAACTGATGGACAGCACCAGGCAGCAACTGGCACAGCACAGCCAACAGCCAGAGTCTGACAGCAAAAAATGAGGTATTATTGGTGTAGGAGTGAGTGATCTTAGTCCAGGAGAGCCTAAAAGTTGATGACATTTCTGTGTTGTAAGAAAGGTTTTGCTGGTGTTGATGAGGAAATCCTTTTGAAAAATTAAGGGAAGCCTTAGAGCTTAGCTGTGCACTATCTGCAAGAATAATAGTGGATAATGGTGCAGAAAGATTAAAAAACCCCTGAGACTGGAGTTGGTATCTTGAAAATCAGTAGAATTTCACAAATAGGAAATGACCAGGCTGTAAGGCACAGCGAAATATGTGAAGGTGCAGCATGTGACCGATACCAGCAAGCAGGGAGAGCTGGCACCTGGATTCTAGAATGTCATGTTTCAGTCACCACCCTTTGGGCTATGAAATCAACACCTGACAGAGTCACATTTGGGATAGGTAAGAGCAGGACAAGATTCTGTAACTAACACAGTGTATTGTAGAAACTGAGACATAAGGTAGAAAATCTTGAACAAATGTTCAGACTAGAGAGAGCAGAGATGGAAAAAAAATCTGGAAAAACTCAGATACTGTGCAAATTCAAGGACCCAGTGAACTCCTGAAACTGAACGAATTATGGACTTCTAAGGCTTGTCTGTGACCAGAATATTAAATCATTTGTAATCAGAGTAATTGTAATTAAGCAAAAATTGCTTGCAAAAGAAAAGGAATAAAATGAAGGAATAATGAACAGATGATTAGGAGTTTTCAGGTGTATTTACATTTTATAAAGTCAAAGGAAGATAAATGGTGAGAATTCTTTAGTAGAAAGAGACCATTCTGGAGGAGAGAGGGAGAGCTCTGACTCATCAGCACAGGCGGAGAAGGAACTTGTACCATGCAAAGACAGTGTGCAAAGGGAGCAGGGAAGGAGGGGTGGCAGTCTACAGGAATTCCCACCAAAACCTGGAGATGGGAAAGAGAAATTCAACCAAGGACATGATGAAGGAGCAGTGTCCAAAGCATGAAGAGAGTAGGAATAAAGGGAAGTACAGAGGCAAACAAAATGAAAATTTCAAAACTAAAATACTGTTTGTGTACATTGAAGGCAACTGGCAGGCCAAGAAGACTGAAGATGGTTGGTTAGCAATGGATAATTAGAAACCTTGCTGAGAGCAATTTCAGTGACCAGCATGGGGACAGCCACATTAGTGGGATGTGGTATAGAGGTGAAATAGAGGAAGCAGAACCTCTTGCTAATAACACACCTCATGAGAATAAAAAGAAAATGGAAAGGGATATACAGGGTAGTAGTAATTTTTTTGGAATACAAGAGAAACGAAATTGCTTTTCTTTCGAGAGAAAGGAGCTACAAGCAGATAGTTACTGGGCTGCAAGCTTTGGGAGAACTAATTACAGAGAAGAATGGAGAATGAAGATGATCACGTGATGGTCATTAAGAAAAAACTCAGCAGAGATTAACGAGAGGAGCACAGCAATGCAGGGATAAATGCATCTACTTGCTGCCTGACAGAAATGTATAAACCCCACTGCCCAATTAGAAACAGGAAAATTTATTCCACCAGGGGGTTCAGCCTTCATGTGGTTTATATCATAGAATCAAACTTACCAGTGAATTGAGTCTCCTCCCAAACTGAGGAGAACTCAGTAGTCTTTAATGCTAAGATATGCTCTTGAAGAGCTGTGCTGGAACACAATTTTAATGGGTTTTCCTCACTAATTTCTTTAGCTGACAAAACGAAAAACCCCAAACAAAACCCCAACAACAACAACAACAACAACAACCAGAAAATACATGGGATTATAGAATCATAGAATGGCTTGGGTTGGAAGGGGCTTTAAAGGTTATCTCATTCCAGGCCCCCTGCCATGGGCACCAATATCTTCCACCAGGATGTATCACTGCTTACAGTAGTCCTTAAACTGTTAACGTGGCAAGTAAAAATTGCTTTGGAATAACTTGATTCCTCTTTCTGAAAATTTCTTTGCTTGACTGCAAACATTTCTGAGTTTAAAACATACCATTTTTCTGGGTTAACTTGTTGAGATTTTTTGCAAACAGTAAATTATCTCTTTCCTGGGAGCACTTTTGTAGCAGTAGGTAGACCACCAAGAATCCAAGGGTGGGCTGACCATTCATAGTGCTGTTTTGTACCTGTCCCTCCCCTGTTTACCCAGGACTGGCCAGGTGTCACTGGTCAATCATTTGCCCATTGGCTCGTCTCTTGCCTTGCCCTCCCCTGACCGAAGGCATAAAAGACTCAGGCGAGAGGCAATTGGGGCCATTTTGCCAGGTTTACCAACTTGCAGCTTCTTGTATGCACAATCCTTTTCCCTCTGTGAGGGAAATAAAGAACACTGATTAAAAAGGCAAGTGGTCCATCTGTTTTTACCTGCAAACAGCTGCCACCGTCCGCCCAGGACTGGAGCTCCCGGGATAAAGGAGCTACCAAGGGTGGACATGGTGGTCCCAGAGGAGTTCAGTGCAGAAACAGCAAAGATACACACTTTAATTGTAAATATAACTTCCCAGTGGGACCTTGAGAAGTTTGAGCCTGAATTAAATCCTGGTAATTTTTTG
The DNA here is from genome assembly GCA_013397795.1 of Orthonyx spaldingii. Lineage (NCBI taxonomy): Eukaryota > Metazoa > Chordata > Aves > Passeriformes > Orthonychidae > Orthonyx > Orthonyx spaldingii. The sequence goes on along the minus strand of VZTJ01004374.1, from coordinate 566,714 downwards.
CTTGTCACTGTACAAGGTACGCCATAAGATTTCTGCGTGTTTGGAGAAGGTGGAAAACAATCACTCTGACAGGTTCATCTGAGCTAGGCTGTTCTTGGAAAACAGATGCATGCCTGCTATCAGCTGCCTGTAGCAAGGTAGTCTCTCTTACTGTCAAGAAAAAAGCTGTGATGTGCAGAGCCCCAGAGGGTGTCAGGGTGATCAGGCTGCCACTGTGTGTGAAAGCAGGAAAGACCCTCTACTAGGTGTATAAGAAAAACATATAATCTTGTGGTTACGGATGATGCACTCACATAGACCTGAAACAAGTCTTAAAGCTGCTGAGACCTCCATCCACTAACATTTAAAAATAAGTATTTCTTAAAAATCAGCAAGCTTGCTATATATTGGAAAAAAGACACACTTCTATACAAAATATACCACCCATCCTATTTCACTTCTCTTGGCCAAGTTCTGTATTTTTTCACTATTTCATGTACTTCCATGTAATCTAAGCCTCCCGTAAAGAGAATCGTTCTGTTCAGCGGCCTCAAGTAAATAAAAATTTTAATCCCCTGCTAATTTAAATTCGTAACTAATCCTGTTATGATTCAGTAAATGTTTCATTTTACACTTAGCAGAGAATTTGTGAGGCAAATTTCTGCCACTGTCTGCCAGAGACTCCATTACACTCCCTGCATCTTCCTCATAAGGTGTCAGAAGTTCTGCCACGTGCTCGTCTGATTTGAGTCTGCGATAACAACAGCACTTTATAGCACTTCCACTGCTAAGAGCATGGCAAAAATGCAAATTAAATCCATCTTCCTCACTCAACTGCATAAAGGAAAGAAACATTTAAATGATGGGTTTCTCAGTAGCCCCCAGCAAGTTTCCTTTGGATTTAATGCCACTTAGGCATTGCTGCTCCTACGCACTGCTTGGTGCATTTCAATTTTATATTTTCTGCTGTGATTCCACTTGCTGAATGTATTAACCATTCCAAAAAAATGGTCACATCTCTCATTCTTGGTGATCTCTGTGTCTCAGTATCAAGCCCAGATAACTTGGAAAACAAAATCACAGCTTTAGCCAAGTGTGTCAGTGTGCACAAGGAAGAGGAGGGAAGGCACACAGACCTTGATGCAACGACAGCCTACGTTTGCTGCTGACACACATCAGTGCTTTCATTAATGATATACCATTATGTCAGTAAAAACATCATGAAACTGCTGAATCTGCGTTGCTCTGATTAAAACACATCACACTTTATGTGCTGTGGTCTCAGACAAAGGTTCACTTAGCTATGGAAGCCATGTGCTTGCCCAAGCCCTGCTGTCTAAAGTAGGTATTAAACCTGATGTGCTGTCTGCTTGTTAGAAAATAAAGATGGTGTTAGAACAACTATTTGGGTCTCAAGGACAAGAATAGCAATGATAGCTTCAAAAATAACATTGCAGTTCCATGGTGAATGGATTTCAAAAATTATACAGCACAAGGGTAAGTTTGACTAAGTATTTGGTTTTAGTGAAACAAAATCTTCATTACTACTAAGTATTCCTTCATATTACAGCTTTGTTCAGTGTTTGGAAAACACACCCACAATTTACAGCCTGAGCTCTTGCTAGGAGCTCTGAGCAGTGGCATTCCCATATACTCTGCTGAAGTGAATATCTGAGATAGTAAAATTATGGAGAGATTTAACTAAGGGTTATAACTTGCTAATGCTTTTCCAGAAAAAGAAACAGAATGTGCTGCTGTAGCAACACTTTAGAAAGCTACTCCTTTACACCCAAAGGCTGAAATCCTCACCTTTGCTTTCATTTCTGTGCTTAAAGCAGAGGGTAAAGGAGCACAAACACACTCCAGAAAGCCCAGTTACAGCAAGGGTGGAACTTTGCTACCCACACTGGCACATAAAATAGCCATGAGGTATTGTTTTCAGCTTCTGGTGGGCTTGTGTGCACAAAATACCAGTGTGACAGGCAGAAAAGATAAAATTCAGATGAGGCAGCAGGGTCATGAGTTTTAACAGTCACAGGAAACTATTTCTGATGGGAAGGACAGGGCAGGGAGAGGAGCCATTTAAAGCCCCATTTACCCAATCTCCGGGTAAGTTGCTCTTGGCAGGAGATTGCAGAATCCCTTGCAATAACAAGAAAATATCTTGGCCCTGTTAGTGATTTTAACATGAAAGGCTCCTTTCCCTTGCTTTTAGAAACAAACTAATTAATAGTTTCCTAGAGCAGTGACTTTGTGACCACAGAAATCTGCACCGGGCAGTGCCTCCCTGGGTTCTGGCAAAATGCACCAGCTAAGTCCCACAAATGCCCTTAGACACAAAAACATCATAGATTTGTTTGCATGTAGAATGTGCAGTCTGTGTTCACACAGGATTTCTGTTTTAAGAACCCTTAGATAGAAGCTGGGGGTGAAGGTGTCATTTCAGAGATGACGACTGAAAGCCAGCCAAGGTTCAGCTTTTTGATCTGTGGCAAACACTCACTAAGATGCTGAGAGATTGTGTGACCTGGCCCAAAATAGCTGAGTTTAGCTTGGCAAAAGCTTTTGATGAACTTTTTAGTAAAACAGAGAAATTACAATCAAATTTGTTTGAGTGCCTGTCAAATCCAGATGCTGCATCAGACTAAGCTGAATATATTTCATCTGCATGGAAATCAAAGAAAGTTAGCTGAGTTTTTTAAGTAGTGTGTATAAATATTTAAAATATTTGAATAGATGAATAGACTTAGAGGAATAATCTTCAGTGGGGTGGGAGGCATGGCACAAAATCAAGATAGTTACACTACAATTTATGAGGCTGACCTACAGTAGATATTCCAAAATTTTTGTCACACAATGCTTTCATTAATGAGAAATCACTGTATCAATAAAAACATGATGAGCAGCACAAATAAGGGATTATCTTTGTAGGCATGTTGGTGTCCTTGTCCAGTTGTACTGGAGCACGAGAGAGTCTGCATTAATGCCCTGTACCCACAGGTCCTTGGTCAAGGCTGCAAAACTGTTGTGTGAGTAAAACAATCATATTTTTAAGATGCTGCTGCTAAAATGCAGTTCAACCATAATTATAATTACACAGGCATCCACAAACTGCAAAGTGTGGCACAGTCTAACCACAGTAACAAGCACTGCTTCAAGCAGACCTCCACGCAGAGGGATCTGTTCCTGTAGCTAAGTTTGCTCTGGGATCTCTGCAATAAACTCATGGCTACAATCAGACAGTCTGTGACTCATGCAGTGCAGGATTTCTAATGTCTCTTATGTGCAGAAATGAAAACAAAAGCAGATCTCTCATTCCCAGACCCCTGGAGGGGGGAGTCCTCATGACTCACACTGTTTTCCAGACCCTTGGTCACTGCAGGGCCGACTGACACCCATGGCTGCAGAACCTGTGGCAAAGGGAGAGGGAAACAAATGGTGCTTCTTAATTAAAGCATTTTATTCCAGCTGCAACCCCTCAGAGCAGACACATAACTTCTAGGTCTATGTTCACAAAAAGACTGACAGACAAACCCAGCCTTGAAAGAAAACATAAAATTTTTAATGTTTATTTTTCCATGAAAAAGCTTTACAAGGAGAAAGAGGCTGCACAGGAGAAAGCATACATTCTTTAATCACTGTTTATCTGTTGGTTTGATAGCCAAGGCTGACATTTCTTCTACAGTGTATTTATCTGTTCTCATAATATTACAGGACATTTACCTTTTATTTAAAAAGCATCATCATCTATGAATATTGTTAAGAACACTGTTAGGCAACACTGTCAATGAAGAATTTACATGACCTACATCAGCTGTAGATGAAGTGCTTTCATTTTAATTCTTCGCATATTTTGTAACAACAAATGTAAACCACATTTTTTAAATGTTCAGATAGGTGAAAGGCTTTGCATCAAATGTAATGGAGAAACAAAGGTTTAGTATCTCAAAGAGCAGACAAAAATATTCCAATGCCCACAAAGCAACACTGAAATTCTCAAGGAAGAAAATAAAAATCCTGTCTGTCCCGTTAAACCACCTGGAGACATTTATTAAGGTGTTAAGTGCTCAAATGTGACTTTCCTCACTCGCATTATACTGCTGGGATTTTTCGATATCCCAGCAGCAGAACCTAAATGAAGTTACACGTTTTCACAGTGAGATAACCTGACCCTTCCTGACTGCCCCTACACACCACCTTTAGCTGTGTAAAGAATCTTTGCTGGTCTGTAGAACAGACGAAATCAACTCCAAAACAAAGACAACTCTCCACCCCTCAAATACCAAGAGGTGTCACCTTTGCCCCTTCAGATCAGTGCATGTTTTGCCTTCCATCTCACTCAAACCACAATTTCAGCAAGCTGTTTGAAGTCTCCCTGCCACATTTGTTCTGAAGCGTACAAAAGAGGTAACAATAATTTCAGAAGTTCACAAGACTGAGAAACAGAAACAACCGCATTTTGAAGTATTTTGTAAGAAAAGTAGTTTGACAAATAAGCACCTTAATTTCAAATTAATTCAATAACATGACAGAGAAGGAAAACTCTTCACAGTTTTCAGAATTAGTAGAATTAAATCCCTCTGAAGCTTGCAAACCGTGAAGGTCAAATACCTTATTTTAATCAGTACTCCAGTATTTCTGTAAAGAAACACTTTCAAGTATTGTTACAAAGGCACTGATTTTTTCCCTTCAGCCATCAAGATGTAATAGAAACACAGAATTTCTGTCACATTGGGCCAGACTCCCGGCCCTAAATATATTTGCTGCTAACTGGAGCACCTGGATTTCACCCAGTCACTGTTTAACAACTACCTTCTTTTTCTTTATTGATTTTTGTACAAAATCACATAGATACATCACAGGTTTAATGATAAAATGATTTATGGTACATTAATGGTAATGACAGAGAGGAGAACATTTTAGTTGTTCTAATTCTGTTTTTAAAGTGAAATTGGATACTTTTGAAGTCAAATATTCAACAGATAAAACATTTAGCAATTTGTTTCTCCACTTTACTATCAAATCATTTTTTAAATCTGGAAACCAGATTCAGAAATCTGATTCAGACAACTCTCAGGACAGATTCCTTGAACATATGGTTTCAACCCAGTATTTCAGTTTAATCAAAAGCTTGGAAAATATGCTCTAATTTTTTTTAAAGAATGGATGTAAAATCAAATTGGGAATCGCTGTTTTGCTTTTTATGAAGTCTGACAATGGCCAGATGGGTTGAATTTCTCAATCCTTAGTCAAAAAGGGAAAGAGTACAGTGTGGAATATCTCTCTTCTGAGGCATGCTGAGTACAGAGCATTAAGTTAAGGCAGATGTATGAACAGGTTTTCTTCAAATGGGATTTCTTTAGCTCAAAATTGTCAATGTTTCAAAGGAACTAGGCAAGACTTAAAAAATACTTGCAATTCTTTTGCTTAGCCTTAGAGCCCTGCATTTGGACAGAGTTCCCTGGTAGGCCTGAAAGCACTGGACCACCAAAAGAGGTAAACTAAGCAATATTTAATTATAGCTACACAAACATTCCTCAACTCACACCCAAGACTTCCAGCTTCTCATCTGCAGCAGGAGTGCATTATCTGACAATAATTAAACAACCTGCAACAAGACAGCAAATTACATAATAGCTAAAATATTTAACCTATAGCAGCTAAAGTATTTAATCTCTGGCATCAAAGTTTCCTGAAACCAAGAGCCATCAGAATCCCTGCACAGGCTACTCAAGTTTGATGGGATGCTCTGGGACACCGAGAAACAACTTCAGGACCTCAATGGACAGTGCCAGAGGTAAAGGTAAAACTTCTGACAGAAGCTGCATCAGTGCAAAGCTTGATGAAGCTGACCTGAGGACATCATCTTATTCTAATGCTATCTAGAATTACTTGATGTTTCCATCCCCATTACTGAAGCAGGAGAGGGGCAAGGAGCTAGTGGAGGGAATCATCTTTTCTACTTGGATCCCTCCACGGTAACAAGATATGGGCTGTATTTCATTGTGGAAACTACAAGAGGAAAGGACAAGCTCAAAAACCTAACGAAAATCCCCCATAATAGCATGACAAAGAAACTAAGGTAAACTTGGAAACTCAAGCATAGATCTGCTGAATAGTGAAAAGGAATGAATCCTAATCCTAAATGAGAGTAGTGGCTTTACCTATCAGAGTACGAAAACTATAAAATATAGTTCAGCTGCTTCTGATGGAAGACAGTAGTCAAATTTGGTTATATGAATATAATGGAATGTACAATATTAGAAATATTGCTTCTAAATTAATGATCTGTCATTGAATGCAAAAACAGATGTCGTGATTTAATTAAAAAATAACCAGATCTCACATTTTCAAAAATTGCCTCTAATTACTTGTCATCATTGCTTCTTTGCTTGGGACAGAGAAGCTCCTCTAATCCCTGACAAAGCAAATTCAATGAAAATTATAATGATAAATTCTGAATACTAAATGTTTGCTAACATAAATCAGTAATATTAATTGATTATATGAACAAGTGACCTGGTAGATCTGAGTGGAGAATTACTGGGGTGACTGATGAGCTGCTATGCGTGGAAAATTCTCCTCAGGTAGCACAAGTGCAGCCTGGAGAACACAATGTGTCACAGAACATCTCACACATTCTACAACAAAGAAAATTTAATTTTGAGTTCACACTTCTGTGGGAGTGTAGCCTCAATGTGTCTCTGAGGTAAGTCTTAATGAATACCAGTGATTAAAAAAAATTACAGATCTTAAGATTTAAAAAAATTACAGATCTTAAGAATGTACATAAATCTCTGCTATTGTCTGCTACACTATAAACCATTTAAAACTAGATCTATCACTCGTAACTCTACAAAGTCAGACATTTAAAGCTTCCATGTACATAAAAAACCTTGTTAGGAACCAAAAATTCAAGACAATTTGTGGTCAATAATGCCTCTCTCCTTGCTAAAATAAATAGTCAGTAATTAAAGGAATAAAATGATGTGCCCCTACATAAGAAGGAAAGTCTCTTCATTTTCATCATCCCCCTCCTCCGAGCAAGAGGTAAGGAATATATTTTTCTTGATGTTCTCTCAACAGAACAGTTTTGCCCATGGTTTCAGCTACAATATTTTCCTACTGAAATAAAATCAGTGCATTAAGAATATATACAATATACTGGAAGCCATATGCACCTTTTCTCAGGGTAAGCAGATAAGGCATTTATCTGATGCTGTAAAACTACTTTCACTCATCTGTATCACTCACCTGGTGTGTACTTGATAGGTACCACACCAACACAGCATTATACAAACATAATGCTCTACAGGTGGAAGATATGAGAGGCCAAACACAAACAATGAAGAATATCCAATAGAAAAGCCAAAAATGATGTAAGAATCTAACACAGAAAGAAACCAACCAAATATCTATGCATAAAATATGTGCCCATCAATAGGTTTACACTATCATCATCCCCAACCTTCCTTCAACAGAAGGGAGCAAACTGCGGAAAGACATTACTGAATTCAAACAACATGAAAGAGCTATTAAAACAAGTCATGCTCCCTCTTCAAAACCACATTATCCTTAGTCTAATAAAAAATATTATACTACAATTAAATAAAATTACTAAAAGCATCTCATGGAACTATTAATATATCCACTCAAAACCAAAAGCTGTCCCAGAAATGCACACACTACAACTAAAAACTTAAAACGTCACTGAATTTATTTCCACTATACATATCAACCATGACCAATATTCTTTAGAGACTTGCTAAAGTAATTTAATGCTTTATTAAGGTCTGATGCAAAAACTGTTAAAGCCAGTAGAAAGTCATGTTTGGAAAAGGCCTTGAATTACACCCTTTTACTGTAAGACACAAATCTGGGAGTGCTGAGCCATTCCAATCTACTCAGAATTTTTATACTGACATCAGAAAACTTCCCATACAAAGAGATAGCAGTCATGAATATATCTGATTTTTCAGTACTTAGACAAAATAGTAACATTTCCTATTTTTCTGCATCATATTTGGAAAATGCTTTCTGGTACTTAGATTTCTGTAGCTTGTACATGCTATTCTCTTTGTCTGTCTGGTGAAATTTATGGCACTTGTTGCTTTACCGTAAGAGCATCCTGTAAAGCCTGGAGGAAGAAATGGAAATAGTATCCCTAAATATCATAAGCTCTAAAAAATCTGTGCTTTTTTAATCGCAGAACATTTCAATATCTGTACACTACAACTGAAACAGAAGCAGTGACTCTGGGAATGGGCATCCTTATCCCTTGGACAAACAAACCTTGGTGTTTGACTATATGATTAAAGGCCAATCACAGTGAACACACAGACTGAGCAAGGAGAGAACATTTAGATAGAAAATGTAACTACAATATTGTAATTAAACATTATACACTATAGTTAAATAAGGTGAGGAATATAGTGTTTCCTCTACAGCAATACATTATTTAAAAGTGTCAATAACAAAACAGATTTTTGATTTTTTTTTTTTTCATACTGGAATACAGGCAGAATTTGATGACCTGATCCAATTGAAATTGAAAAATATCATGTCATTCCAGCTGAAAATTTGAGTTGGGGTTGTTCAGGCTGGAGAAGACCAGGGAGACCTTACAGCACCTTCCAGAACCTTACAGAGCTACAGGAGAGCTGGACAGAGATTTTTGACAAGAGCATGTAAGGATAGAACCACGGGGCATGGTTTCAAACTGAAAGAATGCAGATTTAGATTAGATATTGGGAAGAAATTCTTTACTGTGAGGGTGGTCAGACACTTGCATAGGTTGCCCAGAGAAGCTGTGGATGCCAGATCCCTGAAAGTGTTCAGAGTCAGGCTGGATGCAGCTCTGAGTAACCTGCTTGAGTGAAAGGTGCCCCTGTCCATGGCAGGAGATTGGAACCAGATGGTCTCTCAGGCCCCTTCCAACCCAAACCCTATGACGGGACAAAATGAGAGAAAAAAGATCCATCTGAGGAATTACATGTTCAAGATAACTGCGACAGTTTGGTTCGTTATTCTGAACTTCTGAACCTAATGCTTGTTTTTTTCAGAGAGCAAAAGAAAATCTGCAGGCAATCTAGAAGCTGATTGAAGGTTTCCTGGCTACTATCCAAAGGTAAACAGACAAAAAATTGTGAAAGACTGAGTTCTACGAAAGCGTAAAAAATAATAAATGCCCAAATCAGTTTCTTTATCTTCATCCTTCCAACACCATTTGCCATCTGTGAACAAAGTGGAAAAGCTTTTCCATTCTTCAAAAAGGCATGTGAAAACTGAGAGGCTTACCCAAAGGAGCCGAAACACTGAACTAGAAAAGTTGCTTAAAAACCAAACATAAGAAAAATAACATTTCAGCCCTTGCTTTGCTGACAGGTGAGATAACAACCATTTCTGGTGCCACAAAGAACTCTCAGACAGACTGGCATTTCAATGGAAGGAAGAACCACACCAGTCCATATGGTTCCCTTAAAACAAAAGCCTCTTGGGTTCATGACCAACATTTCAGTCAGCCTTTAAGCAAGAAAAAGCAACAACAACTTATACTGGGGATTTACTGACTGTTCTCAGAAATAATTGTTGTAGAAAAAACTATGTAAAAAAATTCATTCACTGCTACACTTTATAATATGTGTGACAATACTATCTTTCAACTTAAAACAAAATCATCTTCTCAAAACTGATCATCATGACCAGAGCACAGAGCCTAACCCAATTACCACTTAAGTATGGTGGAAACTCTTTTCAGTTCAAGTAATAAACTTGCACCACCACCACCATTCCAGTTCCACTTACTATGGCAAATTGAGGGAATTTTACTTGCAAAACACTTAACTCCCAAGGGCAGAGTTTTGCAATAGAGTTTTAAAGCATCTTACTCAAAGATTAGGTTACCAATGTTCTAGCAAAAGATCAGAAGCTATAAACATGAATGTAAATAATCCATTATCAAATATACAGTTCTGGTTCAGTGGCCACTGTAACAAATCCAGGGACTAAGAGTGAATTCAAAAGACTCTGAATCAGACTTCAAGAGTGTAATATTCTTCATAATATTACATATATGCAAGACAGAAGTCTTCAGACAAGTCTTTGCAGAGAAATCATAAAAATGGGAGTGAATCACCCTGCTTGAAATGGATGACATTTAATTTTTGCAGTGTAGGTATTCAACCATTACATTTTTATAAAATGTAAATTGGTACGTATCAGAAAAGCCCCAGCATGGCTTTGTGGTGGTTATTATAT
>VZTJ01004374.1:523681-555273 GCA_013397795.1 Orthonyx spaldingii | reverse complement strand
AAAAAAAGTAATTAATTTACAAATGCTTTTTTTATCAGTCACTTAATGATAGACAGATCCATAGCTTTGCATTAGCACAATACATGTACATATATAGTACATCTTATTTAAATGCAATGGGACTGCAATTTCTCCTATACACTCTTTGAAGGACATTAAAATTTATTCTGATATGCACAAGCAGAACTTCTTAAATTAATGGCTACCATATATTTGTATCAGAGATCTCATACACCAGGTAAGATATTGGCCATAAGTGCATAAAATTACTGGTAAATGATGGGATTTCCAAACAGCTGTGTTTGTCTTTTAGGTGAATTTAGCAATGTTCAAGCTGTGAAAAATGACCTGCACACTACATACACCTAACTCATTGCATTGAACCATAAAATAATGCAGCATGTATTAATTCAAGCAAAAAGCAGTCTACCAAGTGTCTGGCTCTTTTCAGTCTTTGCACTGCAGCTGTAAAATGCATCAACTCTAATACAATGTACTGCATCACAAGGTCAAACAGGAACACAGGACAGGGAGGGATGTCTTGATTCATCAGACTGAGATCCCCTGCACTGCAGGATGTGCTGATATAACCCACTGCCCATCCTAACCAGGGACTTTACCTTCTGCTGTGATAAACCAGGCACTGGGAGCTTCTTCATTCAGTTTTGAATCCGGAGGAAGAGTCAACTTTAATAAAAACTGAATTGTCTGTCCCGGAGCTACAGTTAGTGAAGAAAGTTGAACATTTGGTGCAGATTTAGGCAGTCTCGGAAGGTTTGCTATTTTATCCTTTTGCACAGGCAGGTTATCTGGAACATCACAAGCTTCTGGCTTCAGGATAGGCAACTATCAGTAGAAATTAAATGAAATATTTATTTTTATTAGTACTGAAAATAAATGGGCTTTCACAACACAGAGTTTCACAAATCAGAGTTTCAAAGTGACATATTATGGGCTACTGGTCTAAAACTTTCTAATAAAGTGCAACAATACTATGACAAAAAAGAAAAAGGGAAGGACAAAATATTTTCTGAAAATGAAAAAAACCTGATAAATCCAAATAAAAGCAATATTTACTATTAAAACCACAAATACCACAACTACTTTACAATATCCCTTAATCTGAATTTTTTACAGTTTTTGCTTTAAATAAACTGTAATTGTATTTCCTTCTAATGCAGTGGTAAACTGCATGTTTCAGTAATAAAATCCAGGATTTTACTTATGCACATTGCACAGTAAAGTAGAGAAGAATTTCCCAGAAAAGTCACCACCATGTGCAATGATATGAAAATTTAAACACACATGAAGACTGTGTATTATTAAATGCAAGAAACATATGAGAAGACATTAGGACCATTATGTCATAAATATATGTATATATACATTTCAAAAAATCATTAAGACATAGTGGCATTGTAAGGAGGACAGAAGCACAAATTTGTTTGTTTACAGTCATAAAAGCTGTGCTCAGTCATGACAGTGGTTTTGCTTTGACAACTTTAAAGCCCTTTATATATCTTGCTTTAAGTCACTGATCTCCCAAAATCATCTCTTATAACTTAGTTACAGGGCTTCGTAATTGATTTCACTTCCCTTTTTCACAAAGTGTTCATGAAATGCTTTTCAAGCTGAAAAAACTGGGCTGTACATTTTAATGACTCACATTTCTGTATTAACCTTTTCTTCTAAGGTATATGTTTATTTTCTTCTTTCAAGAGGGTTGTCACTTTCTGTTTTCATGCAAAAGTTCTCTTTCTGAAGACTGAGGCTTTCAACAACTGTGCTAACAGGCAATATTTATTTGGCTGATCATCACAAAACATCTTGTGAATACAGCTACTGTACCCAAAGGTAGCTGTATCATTTTTACAACACTTGCTGAAATCTGAAATAGTAATTTATATCAAGAAACACCACTATCAGACTGTTTAATAAATATTACTTGCCATGGACAGAATTTTTGTTTCCAAATCCAGTACTTTAATCTGATGATTATTTGTGTCTGCAACATACATCAGGCGGCCACTTTCTTCAACACACAAACCTCCTGGTTCATTGAAAGCTGACTGGGTAAAGCTGGAACCAACAACATTGCTTGCTTCTCCTGTGCCTGCCAGGGTGGCACAGTTCTTCATCTTGGGATCCACAACCTTAATCTAAGACAAACAAAGACACAAGAAGCTTCTCTGAAAAAACCCAGCAGGATTTAGATTATGTCTCACGTCTCCAGTAGCCAGTACTGCTTTTTGAGTACCTCAGCTACCAGGTGTGCATCCTTGATGCTGTGTTATTACTCTTTACCAAGTGATATGTCCCATATTTCCCTCTCCCCACTTCCTCATGGACTTGTTCATTCAGGGCTCCCTTCCATAGTTTTGAAGGTACCTACCCCTCTGCTATAAAAGTACACTGGATGGCTTGTTTTTCTAACGTTTGCTGGCTTTCTAGAAACATTTGCAAAACAAAATAAGCAGGCTAACTTCTGGATTACTTTTCTTCTACAAATAGATGTCTTTTTTTTTTAAAGTAATAGCAAAAAGGTTTATGATATTTTATACAAGATCTGAAACAAAATATAATTTGTATTAAAATGTCAGTTAAGAGTTTAGTGTTATATACCTTACTCTTCAAACCAAACAGATTACTTCTCTTTTAATGGATGTAGTCAGTGTACAGTCAAAAACCTTCCAGACATGAGTGCTTATATAAAATCACATAAGAACAATCATGCAAAACTCTCTTGTCCCAGAGTTCCATGGAGGCAACCCTCAATACTTCTCAAAACTTGGGTGGCTTTCTTAAGAGAAAAGCTCTTGTCCTCCCAGTTTTATCAAACCTGCAGTATGCCTGACTAAGCCCTCCTAGCTCTTTTATTGTAGTTCAGCATCTTTGGGAAGTTACATGAAAACTCTTTAGTCTGAATGTAATTTGGCACTTTAAAGTCACGTTCCCCAAGAGACCATCACATCAACACAGAAGAATGTGACAGCAAAACAATGGTATGGAGAAGGACCCATAAAGGAAGGAAGGAAGGAAGGAAGGAAAGAAAAAGAACCCACAAAAGCACTTGTATAATTCATTTCCTCAGCTTAACACAACCAAGCACAATATTTGTATGTTACTAAAATAATTCTCTGTAGTAATAAAAATTTCCAAGTCTGTATATAACAAGTTACTATACACTTACCTTATGATTATAAGAATCTGCCACATAGAGCAGCTTTCTTTTCTTGTCCCATGTTACTCCTAAGGGATGCTGCAGCTTTGCATTTATGCCTGCTCCATCCACATCACCAAAGGCAAACAAATTCTGAAAAATTATTTTATTTAATTAATACATTTGATTATTCAATGTGGACATGAATTTACATGATTGTAATTAAATGGAAATTCATTGACTTTAAAAAAAAAAATCAAGACAATTTCAAAACAAGGATACTGAAACCTGAAGTGTGGATGCTAACCACAGAAATTGAAACTCTCACATCTAAGTTATAAATATGAAACCTGTTGATTTAATGACCACACAATGCTGAATCAAATTGGCTATTTTAAGAATAAGTGAAACAATTTCTCATCTATGGAGCAACAGTCTGCACTACAACCTGAGCATCACAACTGCCACACATTTGCATTCCAAGCAGTGAAGTTAAGAAATTGATGGCCATGGAAACTGATTTACCCTCTCACCCCAAAAGTGGTTCCTCCAGGTCAGGCTTGAGGAATATTAGTAAGGCAGTGTGGGGGAGTTTGAAGTGATTACCAAAGGGTCTCTCTCTCCTCCTACAAGGTGTTTCACCGCCCCGTCCTTGAGCGAGATGGTTCTCACGGTGCTGCTCTCGCTGTCAGCCACGAAAAGGCAGCTCCAGGGCTCCTCGGGGGCCAGCGAGAGCCCCGAGGGCTGGGCAAACCCTGCCTTGTGTGGGTAGGCATTGTTCCTGTTCTCCTCGTTCCCACTCCCGGCAAAGCGAAGGCAGACACCTTTCTTCAAGTCACTAAAGGCAAATAGCACCCGGTTTCAATAATGAGTTTGCAATAGCTCAGACAAGATGCATAAACAGAAGCTACGGAACAGGCACTTGTGAGTTATAAAACCAACTGTAATGCAGCAGTGAGGAATTACTCAATGTCTTTGTGCTAACTTTTATATCACTTCAGGACATCATTCACTACTAGATAACTCAGCAAATTGCAAGGAAAAGTAACATTCAATTATATGAATGTACCTTACCAAGCCATAGCTGTATAGCTACAGTAGCATCTTTCCTTTCATCTAACAGATGTGGGGAAAAGCAGGCAGACTTTTAAGCACACAAGCCTTTAAACTAAATTATTTTCAGTTTAATTTGATTATATCTCTCTTTGGGGTTTGAACGCTGTTTATCAAGACAAGCAGCAATTTCACATTTCTCTTAGGATAGTTGCTTACCTTCCCTTCGGTAGTTTTCCACCTTCCAACATCAGTGCCCATATCTGATGAATGCCTGCCATTGCTATCCATAACACATCATTTTCCTGTGTTCCTAAAACTTTTAGAAAGGGACACAGAAGACCAGATGAAAAAAAAAAACAATTTGGAAATGTTTTATAAAACAAAGAAATCATCAAACCAACTCTGCTGTTCCCCCCCCACCCCCCCACTACTCATCTTCCCCATAGGGAAAAAAATAAAACACAACCAAAAAAATAGAGCAGGAGAGAGAGAATGTCTTTCATCTACCAAAACTTGCTATTTTTCTTCTTTATTTCTTGCTATTTTATTCCCAGGGGTTTAAAAAGTGTGTGTTTAATATTCCTACCTGATAAAGGCAATGTTTCAAGTGAGATTTGCTCCTTGCACCATTCTGCTATTGTGCCTATTTCAACTGTTATTTTTGATTCATGCCAGCCAACAAATAAGTACCTATCTTTGCTAAGCATGGTTTTGGGGCATGCAATCTTGATTTTTTTTACTACACTAGTGACAAAATTAGATATTTCAAGAAACTACTGGCAGTTGCTTACAGGTTTTGAAAGAAATAACCATGGCAATACCATTGTACATTTTACAGAGAGGATACCATGTTTTCAGCTAAGGGAAACTGATATTTGCTCTGGAGAGCAGCAGCAGTAGTTTATTCAAACAGTAAATGTGATGTGGGCATTTCCTAATTTCCTCCTGAAGTAACCACCCAGTTTCCAAGTTGTTCTCCCTATGCACATGTAAATGTGGTGTCACAAATGCAAGATGCACATCTGTGGAACAGTGACCATCTGATCAAGAGATGTTCAAGTATGTGTCAAGCATCTATTCTTTTCAATTTGAAGTATAAAACTACTATTCAGCAATCCAAATCTATAAATAACTAGACAAAGCTTGCCCAGATAATACCTTACAAAGAAAATTATACAAGTGGATATTGAAGAACATATATGTGCTCCATAGCTTTAAACATAATCACAGTACAGCAGTAATAAATGCAGGTTGTGAAAAACAATGAAAAAAACTACCAACAACCCTAAACCAAAAGAAATTTACTTATCTTAGTCTTTTCTGAAAATCTAAGGAACAGAAAGTTGACATTCAAAAACTGCATTGAAATGGAGACAGTATTAACTAACACTGTTTCATGTAGTTACAGACAACATTAACATGTCTTTTCTAAATAAATGTATCAGGTATTAGAATAACCATCAGCCACTCCACAGAAAAATACCTTCAAACTGCTCACAGAAACGTTTTTATTCACATGAACTTATAAAGCATTGTGCACTCATAGCTGTTTCTGAAAACAATCTCATGGATAACTTCCCCTCAAAATATTTTGGAGTTTCAAAATAAAAGCAATATTATGTGAAATGCCAGCAAGCGTGCTACATCTGACAAGTTAGTCCAAAAAATGAAATTACCACCATTCCCCCAACTGAGATCCTGCTGTTCTTCTTCTAATCCTAAATCTTTTCTACACTACACACCACAAGAGGGGAAAAAAGGCATCCTTCTTTCTTCAGAATTGATTTCCTTATACTGTGAGCTCTCATCAGAACAGTACTGACATGATTTTAACACAGTTTATCTTCAGCATTTTCTGTTTCTTAGATCAATATACAAGTTCCCAAGACTGTTATCAAAGTAACTGGTGAATCTTTCCTGCACCTCCCAGTGGCTCCATGTTTTTACATAAACTAGAGCTCCAAAAATGAAAGTCAAACTTGCAAAGTACCTAAAAGCTTTTTCTTGATCAAAAAAGGTTTGCAAAATGAGTTGAAAACCACACATTTTATAAATTGCCAGCAATGCTGCTGAAGTTCCAGCAATGCCAAAACCACTCCAGTATAAAAAACAAAAACAACAGCTCCCCATTCCAAGGACTCACTGTTTGATTAGAGCTTGTTTCTAAGAGATTTAAATTGAGAAAATAGGTTATGAAATAATTTCACTACTTCCTATATAGTAACTGCTCAGCTTCAGGATTTGCTATTTCCATTATGCATATCTTGCACTTTGAGATGTTACTATTCTAAGTACCCCAAAATGAAAACTGTTAAAATCACTGGTCTATTCAGAAAGTGAGATTTTTATCTTGGTATGTTATGCAATTCATTCTGAGTGATCTCAGAATGTTTGTTAATTATTTAATATTCATTTTATCCACCAATTAAATGAAGGAGTAAGACTTGAACTGAGCACTTTTGAAAAATCTCTTCTGTTCATTTATCAAATTCTCTAATACCACACACTGAAAACTCCCTTGTGACAGCTAGATGTTGAAAAATTGAAAAGGCTTCTTATTCAAATTCTGCACACAGCAAGATACATGAAATATGAGAAAAAAGTAGCAATATTAAATTCAAATTTTACTGAATATGTAAGATTGGTAGAAGATCTCTTCTTCAACTACAGAACAAGGCAGTAAAAATAAGTAAGAGCTCCATAACTGTCATCAATTTTAACACAAGTATTTGCTACTGGATGGCCATTAGAACACAGAGAATGGATGAAAGCATCAAAACAGCACAAGCTCTTTGTAGAATTGTGGAAAATACGTCAGAACTTTAATGAAATTACATAAACACAAAAAATTAAAACTGCTAAAAAATACTACACAGCTAAGGTATTTTATCACACTATGGTCCTCAGATGGTTTAATGTTTTGTGTTCTGAAACAAAAGGCAGAAAAACTTTTTCTTTCATGATAGAACAGTTTGAGGACATCACCATTGTTATGCTTGTACAGTTCTTGCATGAGAAGGGGGCCAGGGAGAGCCAGAATGCTAAAATTATGGTAATGCCATCATCATAATAACTCTTATCTTCCATGAATGGAAAGAATTTATTTCTAAAGAATTTATTATAGAACAACATAAGAGAACAAAGCCATTCTCCTACATTTATTCAATTAAGCACCACATTCCAACCCATCTTGAGTTGTTTTAAAAATGCAGTGTAGTTTCTCCTTATTAGGGTATGTGCTTTCTTATCTGCAGTGTGCCTGCATCCAAGCGAGGTATGGCTTGCAAATGGGATATCCTGGTGTTATAAACATTCACCAATAGTGAACTACAGCTCCGAGTGCACAAACATTCCCTCTTATATATGACGCCTCAGTTGTTGTACAGTACTGCAGCTCATGAATCTGCTACATCTGTGTGTTAAGAACTCACAGTCCGGTCTGTACACAGGCACATCTTTAAACAGTCAGGAACACTGCTGGTCATTACTGGTGAGTCAAGCGGAATGCACAGAAATTACTTTGTTTGGCACCAGTCAAGAGCAGTATCTGTTTGAAGGGATTCCATTCCCAGGACTACCCACACTTCCAGATTCCCTATCTGGGACTGCATGCTTACTTCCAGTCTGGGAATTGAAAGCCTGGGAATTAAAGTTACATTTTGTGGCTGGCACCACTGACATTTTCTAAATAGACTGAAGTCTCAAAATATTATTCCTGTCTACTAATTTTATCTTTAAAGAAATAAAAAGAACCAAGGAAGAAGTCTGTTGGTAAATTCATCCTCTGTTGGTACCTTCATCCTCTGCAAATACACAAAGAGCTAAAGGGGCTACACAACACACCCTGCAGTTCACAGATGGGCACATGCACAGCAAATGCACATCTCACCTGCTCTTCAGTCAGTGGAAGTTCAGCAAATTAAATGCAAATCTGACAGAAGAATAGAGAATCAGTGTTCTTCAGTAAGACACAAACAGCAAAGCTCCAAAGGAATGTTTTATCAGTGAAGTCTGGACTTTTACAAGTACACATCATCCTTTTTGGATGACTAAAAATTAATTTTCTTCTCTTTTTCCTGTGCTACCTGGCACTCTTTCACACAGTGTTACATGATGCAAACAGCACAAACAGTTATGAAACAAAACGCTTCTGGAATTTTTCTCCTTAGCTAACATGCCTTCCCTCTCATTAAGGGAAATCCTTGGACATAGATACCAAGGAGGTGTCACACAGTGGAGACAACAGGGAGCTAAAAATTATGACTGTAATGAAGTACTTTTTATTTCTTTCACAAGTTTTCTAACACAGGCCTTCTTGTTGTAATGGCAGTAAATACTTAAAAATTCCCAGGCAGAAGAGAGAGCATTTGCAAACACGAAAGAATTAATTTGGATTATTTAGTGTTGGGATATATCAGTATAACTACAGAAGGAGCTAAATCTGGTTATGTGTTTTACTCATTCCTAATTAAGCACAGCAAACACACACACTTTGAGGGTACTTCAGCACCACAGTCTCCCATGACTTCTAACACCTGCATTCCATATTAAAAAGCACTTTCAGCCTCAAATGGTAACAGTTAAGAAATGTGTCTCCTGCTGACCCCAGCATGCCTGACAAAGCTGCTCTAAGACTTGTTAAGAACATGTGTTTTCAGCAGTTTTGCATCTGAAATTAAGAACTGATGCACCAACTAGTCTTTAGAAATCTGATTTGTAGTTTAAGATTCTTAATCATGAACATAGATTTAATTAACAGATGAGACTATAGACTGTGGAACAAAGAGAATGAGAACCACCACTCCAGGTACAAACAGAATACTTTTTTTACAGATGGCAGTTTCAAGTAATGGATTTCAGAATGATTCTAAGTTTGACAACTGTTAGGATGGCAACTCTGCTAATCCAAATGCTTCTTTTTTACTGCAGAAGGCAATCATTATGCATTTTGCCAAGTCATAGAGAGGTCCAACTTAGAAAAGTAGTCTGTCAGACTAAATTGAGTAAGATTACTGTTGAATATTCAGTCACAACTCCCATTATATCCTTAGTCAAGACTTCAGTCTTTGTATGTCATAGGCATGTTTATACTAAAATACTGACATACGTACCTCATTTCTTGACCTGTTTCTATAATGAACATGAGAAAGACTAATAAATTTTGTTACTATTCAGCAATACTCATAAACCCAAAGCAAGGCTGGGTAAGGTCCTGCTTCACTGCAGTCCTGCCCTATAACTTCTTAATTTCCTATTTCTTGAAAGACTTTTTCAGCTAAAACAGTCCTAAAACACAGGAATAAAACCAAATTATAAATCTTTCACTTTACTTCACCCCTCTCTTTAATGAAGTTACTTCTTTGAAATTCCAAAAATCTAAAATAAAAAATAATTGCTATTTACAAGCAATTTAGGATCCACCTCAACAAGAAAAGACAGAAAATGCAATTTTGTGTCAGTGATATCTCTTAACATGATTTTCTGTGGAACTAAACTTATATCAGGGCAAAAGCTGAATGGGATATCTTTGAGCTTGTACTTCGCATAGGAAACTGCTGAAGAGATGAGCAAGCCTTTTACATTCCAAATAAATCCACATTGCTACATCATGCAGTCATATCACATATGCAACATATCTTTGGAAGAATTCAAGCTATGATTTGTCCAGAAAAATGATTCCAAATTAATGCCTGATGACAGCAGAAGCAGCTCTTTTATTTTCAGCTATTACCCAGGAAAATTCCTTCCACAGAACAGTGATGGCCAGAGCCTCAATGACAGAATGAGACCAGACTAGAAGGGAAAATGGTGATATGTAGAAGAAAGCATCCCTTTGAGATACAGACAGTTCAGACATAAATACTTCATGCATGATCTGAGCTCAAGCAGGAAGTGCTAACTGCTTACTGCTTAAGTGATTTTTAATTTTTTTTTTACATTAGGAAACAATCACCATGAGTAATACAGGAAAAGAAAAAAAAAAAAAAGAGTGATTGCTCTGGAATGCAGTGGTACCAAATAACCCTCTAGCAGAAACACAGAGAAGGATGAAAAATATCTTACATACTTTTGCCTTTTAAGGGCTATAAAAATTGCACCAGTATGATAAGGTACTGTACTTTCATTTAAATCCTATCTACATAATACTTGAATTGACATAAAAATTTCCAACAAGTTTACTGAAAGCATGGTCAATACTGTACTTGGGAGTTTCCATAAATAGATTACAAGTTTAAGACCAGATTTTGGAATGTGAAACACACAGTTATGTCACCAAGCACAGGTCATTGTCCTGCTCCTTCCAGCAAGAATGCAGCTATCAAGAACATTTCATGCTCAAATCAACTGTGCATTAAAGTATCACTTGCTTTCAACACCCACTAAATAAAAATAGAAGGGCACAACAGAGAAAGCTAAAAAAGCTCACAGTAATTTTGTAATATATTTTTAAGCTGCTGTCCCTCCCCTTCTATTTCCCACACAATCTATGTCAATGCAAATTTCAGCACCAACCTCAGCAAAGCCAGAATTTAATCCATGGAGTTCATTCAAGAATTTTAACAGGAGGGTAACATACAAGTTTAGTGGCCACAACTAAAGAAATAAAAAAGATCACAAGGAAGAATACTCTGTCTGAATCCTACCATGTGTTTTGTCTCCATTAACTCCCCTGCCTCAAAGGGAGACATTTGTGCCAAATTTTGTTTAAATGGTGTTTCACACTCACTTAATCTCTTTCTTAGACTTCAGCATCTGTATAGAACAGGGAAACTTATGAAAATACTATGTGGATACTTAAAAGAATGCTACATTGTATCAGTTCTATATACTAACTTATCTACATCCTCAAAGTTTTTCTCAATATTTTCCATTTCTCAACCTATATATTAAGGTTTTAAAGAAAAAATGAATTCTTTCAACTGGTCAGTACCTACTCTAAACTGTATGTAGGAGTAAACTCAAGAAATGTCAATGATAAAGGAAAAAACTTTCTCTTAAGAGGCAATCTTTCCACTTTGAGACTTTGAAAAAGGTCAACTTAAGCTGTTTAGTACTATCCAGTGTAGTACATAACCTGCTTAAACATTTAAACTTCCTTTTTCTCCTTTTCATGTTCTGGGTAGCACAACTTTGGACACTGAAAGGAAACTCCCAGAAATATCACTTGTTTAAAAATTATAAAATCCATATCTTAAAAAACAGCTATAAATCTATTTTTTGAAACTGCACAGTGTTTAAGCTATATAGATCTAAGAAAAATGGGAAAGTGTGGTGTTATTTCCCATATGCCACACCAGTTAACAGAAAAGTAAAAAAAAATCTGTAATAATGAACCTAAGTTGCTGAAGTGCATGTTACCTCCTGCAAATTGCACAGAGAGATATAAGCATATGTTAAAAAAAGAACACTGCTGTGTGGATGCAAACAAAAGTAATTTTTGAAACTCTCATAAATTACCTCACCCATTCAAATCCATAGACAGACACTGGCAGACCAGTTTTAATATTCTGACAATAGGGTATACACTTCTAGCACAGCACTCTCAGAGACACAAATGCCCCCTATGTTATACTGCAGAGTAGCAGAAGATCCCACTATGCTCAAGTAAGTTACAACTTAGCAATTTGCAACTCAAGGATACAACCCTGGCAAACTCTGCTGCCTTGCTGATAAACTATTTTCACGTCTGGCAGCAAACTTAAAGAATCACTGCAGCTTATGACAGTAAAAAGCATTTGCTAGACATGCACTGCAGTCCTGGTTCCTCATGCTCTGGGACAGATTCCTGTTAACATTCCACTCAATATAACTCTCCATTTTTACAGCTCTCTCTGGTTATAGTTTTCTAAAGAATTTTAGAATTTACTGCTATTACAGTCATGTATATTTTCCCCCATTTTATCATTTAGGCTTATTACCCTCTCAAAAAAAAAAAAAAAAAGTATTTAAATTGATTTAATCTCTGTGTAACTGACAGTTTATATTATATTTTGTAGCAATCTAAATAGACAACTGACTAGTAGGCTTGAATTGAATACGAAGAAAATCTGCACTGGTCTGAACAAAGTGCATTCAGAAGATTGGATTTCTATGCAAATGCTTATTAAAATTCAGCAGTCAGTGTTGAACAGTACAGATGACTAATCCTCTACAGGTGACTAACTCAGTAAACACTATGTTCATGTTGATAACAATTATCATATCAATTAACATTTAACAAGCACAGCTCTCAAAACTAAAAAAAAAAATCTTATATTTAACTACTGACAGAAGGAGAAGAAAGCATCATGAAAAATTAAAAGTAAAATTATAGGATACTTTGAATAGTTCTGTTAACCAGCTCAAGTTTCTGAAGCACTAATCAGTTATTAGTCTCCTCTTTGCTGATCTGTGAAACAGGTCTGCAATAATATCCCACAGGGATCAGCTTTCTGGTTCAAGAACTCTTGAAAACTACACCATCGAGCCACACGAGTCTCCTGGTTCACAAAAGGAAAATCAGATTGCGCAAAATTCAGTAAAGCTCATGCCTGCATTAGTAGCAACCCACGTCCAGTGAGATTCTCTTTCAGGAATTCCTCCTTGCTCTTCCAAGTAGGATTCCATATGCTTAACACAGATTGTAAGGGTTGCTGACCAGACCTTTGCAAAAAGACTTTTCTTTTTCTTTTGTACAAGACATTTAATAGAAGTGTTAAATCTAAAAATGTATCCCAGTTGCTTACTCAAGTACTCAAGGTTGCTGGTGGTACTCTGTCTATACTGACAGTGTATTTGTACCAGAAGATTCTACACAATCAGCATTTCTGAATCAGCTTCAGGGACCTGTTGGACCAAGGCCAGAAGAGGCCACAAGGATGATCTGAGAGCTGGAGCAGCACCTCTGCTCTGGAGACAGGCTGAGAGACTTGGAGTTGTTCAGCCTGGGGAAGAGAAGACTGTGGGGAGACCTTAGAGCACCTTCCAGTACATAAAGGAGCTAAAAGAGAACTGGAGAGAGAGTTTTCATAAGGGCATACAGTGATAGGACAAGGGGGAATGGCTTCAAACTGACAGAGGGCGGATTTACATCGGATATTAGGAAGAAATTCTTGACTGTGAGGATGGTGAGGAACTGGCACAGGTTGCCCAGAAAAGCTGTGGATGCCCCATCAAGACCAGGCTGGATGAGGCTTTGAGCAACGTGGTCTAGTGGTAGATGTCCCTGTCTGTGGCAGGAAGGTTGGAAAAATGGTCTTTACAGTCCCCTTCAACCCTAACTATTCTGTGATTCTATGTTCCCTTACACTTGAGAGTATTTTCCTCCTCCATAACTGACACAAGATTTTAACAAATGCTTCCACATCAGTAAAATGTTATAATTCACTAACTTTGCAAAGCACTTCTAATTCTAAAATATTAGAGGTAAATCATGCTACTTCCCCACCCTGTTCATCTGCAGATTAAAGAAATCCCAATATTGGAAGTCCGTTTTTCATGTCTGAAACACCAACCCAAGGGTTTTATGCCACATCAAAGCATTGTTCTGTCATTGTTCATAAACTGGCATCTGCAACTTCTAAATGATATTGAAATGGAAACATGAGAAAGTTGTGTTTCAACTCACAGTCAGTAACAGCTGAAAACATGGCAGTTATGAAATGCCTGGCTCAGGGGTGTGTTCAGTGAATGAGGAAAGAAAGCTTAAGTCCTCAGAAGGTGATCCTTGCATCCCATTATGCAAAGATTTATTTTCCCTCCTGATGCTTGCAAGGTTTGAGCCAAGATATTCCTCTCCTGACTGACCCTATTGTGATCTTGAGCCTAATGATTTTATATCACCTAAACAGGAATAAACAGAGGTCCCCAACTAAAATAATTTTTGTTTCCTAAACTCAAATATTTACAAGTGGTAAGACATGTCTGTATAGTCAAGGAAAGGAACTTCTAGACAATACTCACTTCCTGTAAAATGCACCTGCTTCTTAAGTGATCCTGGCTTAAAGCACTGGCCTAACAAAAGCAATCATGATTTCCTTGTGTGTTTACATCCAGTAACTACATAACTTGGTACAAAAGAATTTTTCTTCCATCAAGCAACATTTCAGGATCCAAACTAGAACTGCAGTTACCATTTGCAATTGAAATAATTGTGTTTTAGACTCAGTTTTATAGTAAATCTTTACTTTTTTAGATCTCAGATTGATACCATAACAGAATAACATTTAGCAAACAGTCACATGTGTAAATATGAAGTGTTTAAGATCAACTGATACAGTACTTGAATTTCCAAAGACCACATCCCATGGAGAGCTGATAGGCTGTTCTTCTCCTTTTGCTCCACCTTCCTTATCAACACCTTGTACCCCAATGCCTGCCACAGTGGTCACCATCTGCAAATCCAGGTCAATCTGTGTGAAGCAGAATGACACATTAAATGAATGTATGAAATTAACTTGACCGAAGTTACAGGTAATTTGAGATAGATGTCAAACACAGAAATCCTAACAAATACCAGGCATTTGTTTATGTAAGAAAATAATTACTTTTACCACAATGCTTGTTGATGGACAGGGAATAAGGGGGTGGGGAAGCAGCAGGCAGTATGAAAGCAATGTACCTGAAACTATATTAGATGTGTAACAAAAATTAACACTGCTCTGTCAACATTTGCTCAACAGCTGTAGAAAAAAGCATCACAAATTTCTGAACAAATACTTAGATAAACAATGGATGCTTTTTTGAAATTTTAAACTTGCACAGGAACATGACATAAAAACTCACACACTGTAACAGTATTTCCCATCTCCATATAAAATAATCTGTACAAAGCAAATTATTTTTGCAGTTTGTTTCATGCCCTACAGCACAAAATATGTTTTTATTTCATTTCTGCAGCCTAAATCCCTTTAATTTTTCTTACCCTTCTGCTTATTTTCTAAAGAGTTCCAACACCTCCCATGAATCTATCAAGATGATCAAAAAAGGGAATCTTTCACATGTAGAATCTTCTAATTTTTGTAGCAGTAAATGCATTCCTTTAGCAAGGTCCATTGCCTACACAAGCATTTGAAATCATGTCCTGTAGCAGTTGTGTTATTTAATTCTTGGATACCATCATGGCACATTTAAATAAACAGCTAACTAGCATGGAAAATGCTGAAGGAGTATGATTCAGATCTTTATGTGTTCCTGTGCTGTCTTTAATACCTGCAACACTGAATTTCCTGTGGTCACCAGGCTACAACGAGTATTAGCAAGATGAGGCCTCCAGAGCAAACAATTTATTTTTAGTAACAATTTCTCTTTACCGAAGGGAGCCTTGGTTCTTTCCAGAATAGAACCTGGCAGCCAACTACAATGAAAACAGTGCAGGGAGTTTGTGGGCTACTGTTTTGAAGTGAAATAGAATGACTCCACTGACCAGCACAAAGGCACCTCAGATGGATTAAGGGTGCACCTCCTCTGATCACAAATGAGATACTGGTGAGGACCTGAGCCCTAGATCTTCTGAGATGCGCAAAATATTTTACATAATAAGGCAATAATCTATTGCATCACCAAACTTAACTTCTGATTATCGTACATTTGACTTAACCGAATGTAAGATCCAATTTCTACATTTTGCTGCAACTTTGCAAGTGTTTAATCAAAAAGAACACGCATGCAGCCAATTCTGATATCAGGGCAGTTACCTGTATTTGAGAGACCCAAACAGCCAACGGAAGTTTGGATATTCACTGCACCAGAGCACTACAATAACTTTAGATATGAATCTGATACTACTGGAAGTGAAACAAAACCAGTTTTTGCTTCCAGTACTAAGAATAGATGTTTCTCAAAACACAAAAGTAAGAGTGACTAGGGAAAAAAACTCAAACCAAAACCAAAACCCTGTTATGCTATAACAAGCAGCTCACCTAATCTTCATTTGAAAGGAAGCACAAAAGTATATGTAGCCCTCAAAAAAACCCTGCACAACGGCATTTATTTATAAGATAGTGGAGCAAATTTCTTTTCTGATATTATTTGAAGAGTAATTCATGTGGTGTAAATTTTCACCTGTGCAAGCAGAATACAGTATAAGAGATTAAACTTTGAATTTTCTTATGGAAAATTACCTTTCTAATTAGGTGATTTTCTGTATCAGCTACATAAATAACATTGTTTTTTATAGCGATCCCTTGTGGTGAGTTGAAAGCTGCCTCTGAAAACCCTCCATCTCTCCTTCCACTGTTTGGACCTATAAATAAAACACAGCAAACTCAAAAGCAATTTTAGAAAAAAGTCAACCTAAAAATAAAGTGCATACATTTAAACCTCTAGGAGAATTACATATTCTAAGAGCTGCTTTCACAGAACCTTGTACAGTTTACATTATTACTATTTAGTGTAGTCTCATTTCAGTCACTGTGCTATGTACTCAAAATAGCCTGGTGCTATTAGGTTCTGAACTCATTCTGCACAAGTTCTCTGCTTTTTTAAGCTCATAGTTTAAAGAGAAGTCTTACTAGGATCTAAAGTCTAAATTATTCTAGAGAAGTCCTAATAGGGTTCTAAATTGTACTAAAGGACAACAGCAACAATGGAAGTCAAAAAAATAAAAAAGCTTTTTTTTTAACTTCTTGACTACATCAAAGCAAGCCAGCAAGAAAAAAATTTCCAAAGCTCAACTCCATTTCATTGGTTTAGATTTTGGTGTAATCACAAATGAACCTAATATTTGATTAGCAACATTTTCCCATTAAGAAAGCTAATTAGGAAAAAGATGATAGGGAACTAATTACACAAAAGAACAGTAAGAATGATGGAGTGACAGTCTTCTGCATAGAACAGTCAGGAAATTGAAAGGAACATAAAAGGGTGAAGGTAAGCACCGTATTTCAGAGCAGGTAGCATTTAAAGTGCATTAGCAGTATGTGTCAGTAGAAGACATTTAGGTATGAGTTATGTGTGCATCATGATTTATGATGCAAATAACAATTTCAACCTTTGTGCATGCCCACATTTATTGCTGCATTGTCAACTTCATTACAGTATTTTCTGCTCACTGAATCATTTAACTGAGTCACTGAAACACACAGACTTTTACAACCTCCTGTCAGAAATCAATTTAGACCTTATCAGACACAAAGCACTGAAGTTCTGGTGTGTCAGATTCCAGTAGTACCCCTTGTAAGCGTGAGGGTGCACATCGCCAGGGAAGGGAGTAGCACACAATGCCACAGGAACGAGGGTACCACTTTGGAGCTTAGGACACTCCTCCTGAATTCCTGTTTAATGAGTATCCCAGAACACTAGAGGGTGGCTTGTAGGCAGACTTCATCTCACATATCGAGCATAAACCAAATTCTCTCATTTTTGTCATAAGAAGTTCTGTTTGCACATCCTACAAGAGAAAGCCTTTTAGACTAATGCCTTTATGATAAATCAGGTTAACTTGAATAAATAGCCTGTCTAGACAATGCACTGTTACTTCAAATAGCAAGAGAATTTTTCCTCCTTTCTTTAAACAGTAGAGACACTGGTATTTTTATGAGGTTTGTAGGACCCTGCCCTGGGGCAGGCATTACTCAGTTCCAGACTAAGTAATACAGGACACATCAGCACACAGGTCCTGATTCTGAAACACAAAGAAACCATTGTTTTCAATACTTTGAGAATTCAACCGCTTCCTAAATCAGTCTGTTATGGTTGTACTAACAGTTACGTACTTGGTGCACTAAGATGTAACTCTGGGCTATTTAATAGGTTAAAAAAAAAAACCCCAAGGCTGAATGTTTCATTTGTGAAACAGTAAAGCATACAAAGACTGTGCAAACTGTCTTCATTTGCATTGTAAAGCAGACTTATTTTATAAAAGCAACTGTGGATGTTAGTTTTCTAAAGCTGAAATGTTACTAATATTAACTTTGTAATAAATGTAACTAAATTTAAAATACTTTCACTGTTTTCATAACTTGTTTATACATTATCATCTCAGTTTTGATGAGAACACAGGTCTTTTTACAGATATTAAGGCAACTGCATTTTCAGGTGCCTGCATACTTACTGGACTGTCACTGTTCTTAGTAATTCTCCCCTGCTTTCGAAATGAGAGGAGATCCTATACAGGAATACTCTTCCATTGAAAGAACTCAATAACCAAACAAAAAACACACATAAAAAACCTCTCCTCACAACACCACCACAATTCAACATTCACTTCTATTGGAAAGGGAGGCATTACAGTCTCTTGTCTTTTCCCTACCTCACTGCTTGATGTGGATGTACATCCTTTATATCTAAAACCATTTGCAACTCCTTCAGAGGAATACAAAATGCATTTTCGTAATTCATATTTGACATCACATGAAAACACGAACTTTAGTCAATGCAGCAATGAAAAACAATTAGGCATCTCCAACAATTGCATGAACAGTTTCCCACTGAGGGACTTACACCATATTCCCCCAAATCCAGTAAAAGCGATTTTAGTACAAAACAAAATTCTGGCAATGCTTACAAACTGCCAGGTCCTCTAAGAAGAGAATCAGCCCAGAAGGCACAGCAAACATGCTCTACTCCTAAACTGAAATAGCTATAATAAACTTACATATATATCCTTACCTCCAATAGTATGTAGAATTTGTCCATTTTTACGAGTAACCAAAATCCTGTGATGTCCAGTGTCTGCTATGACCAACCTTTCTCCTGAGTCATCTACAGTCACTTTGCCAGGAAACAGCAGAGGAGAAGGTGGAAGGGAGTCTCTGTACAGCTTTATTCCAATGTTGTTATCTTTGATTTGTCCTCTTTCCTTGTAGAATTTCAGTGTAATAGAAGTAAATAAAAACAATTTCTCCCTGTGTCCCTCTCCAACAAGAGAAAACAGCATATTTCCACGAGGCCCAAGAATGACCAGAGTTGGCCAGCAGGACACCTCTAGTTCATGCCACAGTGTTGCATCTGCATCATTTACTACAGGGTGGACAATATTGTATCTCAGAACGGCACTTTTAATGTTATCCAGAACTTTTTCATTTGGGAATTTCGCTGAATGGACACCAACAATAACAAGACCATCTGCAAAGAATAATGAAGTTGTGCATTGAAACATATTTAAATTTTTAAAAAGAAACCAAAACAAAACAAAGGAAAAATGAACCACAGTTATCTTATAATGTGACTGACTGCTTCCCAGAATGAGAGAGGATTTGAACAAACAGAAAGCAATTACATCTCAGTAGGAATATAGATAACTATGCATAGAAAATATTGAAACTCAGAAATAACGTTTGAGTAAAATTACCACATTTTAGGACCATTACTTCCCCAGCTGGTTGGCACTAATTGTTCTTAGTTCCTGAACCTCTACATACTAAGCTAGAAAACACTTTCAAAATAATTATGGGTAAGTTGTAGCTCTTCAACTGATACTTCAGGGTTTTTTTAAGATACTTAGGACACCTTTTTGCCTTCTGATTTCTATAGACAACTACAGTGGTTTAGAAAATTATTTTTCACAGTTAACTGGAAGCCACAAAAATAACACCCAACTGTGGAATTCCCGGATCACCTGGACATATCTTCCTCTAGACGAACAGTAAAACATATACTGGCCTCTGAAATAGGCCATTTCATAAGCCTCTGAAATCAATACAATATTTTATATTTCAAATAAAAATGGCAGCACTGACAACTATGACAAAATGACAAATAACACTCGTTACAAACAAGGTAGGTTTGAATATAACAATTTCACAATTAAAAAATTAAAAAGTCACTATAACTGATATGGTCTTATCAACTCTATTGGAGCAGAATGTTGCAAGATCAGACAGATGAAGCTGCACTATCATTAACTGCTGAAATCCAAGCAGCAGGTCAAATATTTTAACGGTAAAGGGATCAGAACAAGCATTTATATTTGTCCTTCAAAAACATCATTAAAGCTAGAAGGACAACTCTGTAGTGAATGCCTTAATAGCACAAGTAAGGTACAACAACCCCTCATGAGAAAAACTCCTGTGGAAATGATGGATGCTATGCTGAGAAATAACAACATGCACTCCATTTAAAACACTTTGTTTGAAGGATTACAGCAGAGCACAACACTGGATTTATGCCAAGGTATTTCAGAATATTAAAAAGCACTTCCTCTTATAGAAGTAATTTCTGGACTGCTGATAACATGAACTGAATATGCACTAGGGTTTAAAATAACTTTCTGAATGCCACTTGAAATACAGAAATAGCACCACTGAAGATAGCAGCAAGAGCATATCAGATAAAGATGCTGGGTGACATTCAATCCTATGGAAAGCAGTCTTTGTTTTGAAACAGATCTCCTGAAGTTCCAGACAACAGAACTATGGCACATGTACTATGATATATAGAATGATTTAAGATCATCCTAACATTACAGCCTCCTGTGTTTAAACTTCTCCTGCCTGGTGATCACACAGCTGAAGTTAAAACATGCTCCATGTAAGAGGACATTTGAACAATGTTAAAAAGAAAGTCATCAGAATATGTATGTACACAATGTACAATCAATTATATCAATACTGAGGTTTGTTCTTATAACTAAGTAAAAATCGACTCAAGTACTCAAACAAGAGATTAAAGATCCAAATGCACTATGAGACAGATGCTTTGTCCAAGTAAGAAGTTTTGTTCTTCCAAATTTTATCTTTCTCAAGCTTCTCAAGTCAACAACTCTCCCGTCCCCTTTCTCCTAGTGATTAGGAGTGATTACACCTCATTTGCCTAGGGTGAAGAAGATGCACACTGATGTAAGACATGTACTGAAATATTTTTCTATGGCTTAAAAACAAAAAACCCTCACTGCCTTGCTATATTTATAGGTATTACTGTCATGTCAAGATTTAGACACTTAGCACTGCAGAGAGATTAAATAATCCTGAAAGGGCTGACAATCAAAACACGTAAATAGCAGAAAAGAACCAAAAGGGAGATCTATAGAGAAAAAAACCCCAAACATATTTTTCTTTTTGTTTGAACTATCAAGCACCTTAATCTCTTCCCGAATCCAACTGCTATCCTGTTCCTAACAGATTAAATTTAAGATCCATGTTCCATACATCTGATCTTCTTTCCTTTTACCCCTACTTTCACCCCAAGTAACTTTTTTCTCACTCTGCTTCCTGAAGGAATGGGAGAGCTCAAATCCAAAGAGAACTTACAGGGGTAGTTCAAATACAAAAATCATTTATCACCCATCAGCAAAGCACTTTCCTCAAGTCACTCCTGGGGCATGAAGTTTAACACAAGTCAAAGGAAAAAAATGTCTCCAAGTGGACCTTTAGTTCAGAGTGCTGCAGCCTCTTCTACACCGGCACAGAGATGTTCAAGCACTTTTAGGAGAAGGCTTGTGGGGAGAGGTTGTTAAAATGAGTATTTTGTTATCAGTTGATTTAACATCTTAGCCTTAAAAACAGATTAAGGATATGACAGCTATATTAATACACTCACAGTATACCATGAAATAGTTATCATTTAAAGGTATTATTTATTTTATAATCAATACAATCTTCCAAAATCTCTATGTAGACCTTCTTCCCAACATGCCTGATACCCACAGCAGTCCACTTATCATTTGCTAAGCACCTTCCACTTAAAACTGACTCGCTCCCAAAAAAATGCCATGGAGGTTTTTCCTTATAAGACAAAGTTCCTATTATTTGAAACATTACACTGCATCTCAAATTTCTCCAAAGCAAACATCTAAGCTTTCCAAGGGAGAAAAATTAGTTTGAATCTTCTGTGAAGTGCTACAGAAATCCATCCAAAGCACTACATAAATTTCAAAGATATTGCAATTTCTCTAGTGAAATAGGTAACACATGAAAATAAACACTGCCAAAATTAAAATCAATCAGAAACAGCAATGGAGAATCAGACAGACATTATAATGTTATTTATTACTTATATATTGTATTTTATACAATACTTTTAGGACTGAAAGGAACACCGTTCTTCATCTCAGTCTATTAAAATATCCCAGATAAGTGAGTAGCTGACACACTCTGTGTAAGACTACAGCTTATCTCTGACAAGCCATCATGATGACAAGACACTGCATTCTAAATAGAAATTACCCTGCATTTTTATTCAGAGTGAGAGACAGATCTCATTTCAGACGTGACCGTAATTCCCTCTCCAGACAGGGCTATTAATGGTATACAACAGGATACCAATACCAAAAAAATTCTACAGAAAGCTTACATATTTTGTTATTTCAGTTCCAATGGAAAAAAAAGTAATCTATATCCTATTCTACCACCTGTCTATATCCATTCTACTACCTTTACTATATTCTTCTCAGAGCTGGTTCCTCAGTCAAGTGTTGCGAGTTAGATACTTATATAAACTTTGAGCCTGTATCTCACATTCTTGAGTAGCTTTTCGAAAGTTGCCTTACTTAAAGACATCAGATTTGGGCTTTAAGTACATATCCTGTTTGTCTAATTACCCAGACACAACAGGTACTTTATTTAACCCCATTCAAAAATGTGATGGAAGTACACACAGTCACCTTTTTTAGGCTACTTAAAAGATTAGAAGACATTTTTAGACACCCCTGAAATATTGCCAGCAGTTCAGTAACCAGCAACAAAGTGACTCAGCTACTCAGCCTGCAACAGTGCCAGGAAATTCTATTCCAAGCCAGCCAAAGCACTTTTACCTTTATCAGAGTACTGGTGCTCTAAGGCGTGGAGGTCAGGCAGCAGGTGCAAGCAATTGATGCAGCAGTAAGTAAAGAAATCCAACACCACAACTTTTCCACAAAGGTCTTTGTGAAGAGAAATTGGACCTTCAGTGTTTAACCACTGTAGATCTGGAATTCAGAGAACAGTGACAGTCAGTTAGGGAAAGGGTAGGGAAAGGCACCAACACCACACAATACTCTTGGTACTTTTAACTTTTAAAAAAATAGAGTTTGACATCCCTGTCTAGGCAGGTAGAAAAGCAAACAAAAAGTCTTGCATTTATCCAACTCATCCTTATGTTGCATAATTCTTCATAATTAGTAAATGAAAAGAAATATTATTAATAAGATTTACTCTAATATCAAAGTGTAGATTGTATCTTTAAATAGGCACCTTTATTTGAAAGAACATGCAAGCCTCAGAACAAATTTCATACATTTTAAAACATGATCTACATAATTCAAACCCCAACAATGTCATTTGGGTAACAATCAATTATTTATAACTCACATAAAGGGTACTAAAAGTTCAAAAGTGTTAAATTCTTAATGACTTTTTCCAATAGTTTTGTAAAGAACTGATTTCAGAGATCATTGAAATATTTTTGTGCTTATAGCTTTGATCTTGATTTTCAAAGTTTGAAATGTCAGCTATAAATTAATTCTGTCACATGGGAAGAAATACAACTTTTTCAGATATACACAACAGTATTCCTGGTCATTTAATTTAACCACTTGACATGAGACATGAAAACATTCTTTCCTCCTCTGACCCCATTAGAACCTGGTATCAAGATAAGGAATAAATATCCTAGAATGTGGTCTGCCATTATTATCTCACAACATTTCTGAAAATCATAAAGGGAAAAAACATAGTTGTGATAAACTGCAAAGCTAACTAGTTTTTGAACTTTCACTCTGACAGTTTCAGAAAATAAGTTTTTACTGCTCCAAGAGAAGTTATTCCTACTCAAGTCAGCAGGAGGCTTGTTTTGTGTTTCACTAAGAGGAAGACTGCTCTCTACCTCCATATATTTTTAAACATACATGGATGCATATACATTTAGCTTTGGTGACAATAATGAGCATAATTCATCAAATGTATGCATTTTTCCCACAGTGTAGGAGCTTTGCTGTTCACTTTTCAAAAGAAAAGGGTAGTTTATATATCTTATGGCATTTCCCTCCTTTTCACTAGAATTAAAATACCTTTCAGAAATGTTGGCTACTTATTCGAGCTCTTTTTAGAGGAGAAAATAAGCCTTGACAGAACACTGAAACAATATCAATGGCAAAAGCTAAAATTCAGTTCAGGGGGGTCCATTGACAAAGCAAGGGTTCCCTTTGCTCCACTGGTTAAAAGTCGTAATTCATTCCCATATTACTTGTGATTTTAACCCTGAAGTTCACCTTCCGAGGTCTCTCTCTCGCAGTATGATGTGAGCCTCTCAAAGGTTAAAAAGACCGTGAGCAGGACTTGCAAGATCTTATAAGGCCTAACCTTTGATTTCCCCCTTAGCACATGGAGAGATACAGAAATGTGTGAAACTGACAAACCACCGCAGGAGCATGAATGGCTTCTCCAGCACAGTTTGTATTATCAGGGACTTGAAAATTGACAAATGCGGGTAAGGCACGGGGAGGGAGAGCTGGGGAACATCCCAAGGGATGCTCCGGGAAACCAAAGGAGCTCAGCAGAACGCAGGGAAAGTCAGTAAAGTTCACACTATGACCAGAGTCCACAGATACCAATACATAGTACAGATGGAACAGATTTACAAGGAAGGCTTTACAGAACGTGTTTTTGCAGCCAGTACCAGGGGCAGCATGTTTAAAGGGGTTCTTTTTCCTCGCCCTTCGCTCCTGGTGCTTCCAGGAGTGACATTTCCCGTAGCTCCAAGTGCCATTTCAACAGCGGCTCACGGGGCCGGCCCTGCCCGGCCCTCGCAGGCAGAGTCACCTCCGGGCAAAGCCCACACGGGCAGAGCCGGGGCTGCACCGCCCCTCCCGGGGAGACCCCCGGCCCCGCCCGGGCCGCGCCACCCACCTCCGCCGAGCTCGGGCACCGTCAGGTCCCGCTCGCGGCTGTCCATTTTCTTCAGGTACTGGTAGACCAGGTTCTCCTTCTCCTGGGCGGTGTCGGCGTCGAGCAGCGCGTACTCGAGCTGTGTGAGGGCGGGCAGGAGCCCCGCCAGCCCGCCCGCCGCCATCGCCGAGCCCGGGCGCTGTTTACCGGCCTGGCGCTTCACCGCCGCACATTCGGCACCGCCCGCGGCGCCGCGCCGGAAAAAGCGATTGGGAAAGAAAATAGAGCGCAAAGCACAGACAGGCAGCAACTCGGCTGTCTTAAAGCGGGACGTCCTCGCTTATTCCTTGTTTTTACGTATCCTTGGTATCCACGGCAGCACATTCCCGGAGGGAGCCCGCGGTGATCCTCGCGCGGCAGATTCAACACAGCCCGTGTTTCCCGCCCGGCCGCTTTAGGGTTTTTTAAGATGCAAAAAATTGAGCAGCGCCGGAAAAAGTCCAAACCAGGCTCCAGTAATTTAAACGCTGGGATCTGGGGATTTTTTAGGGGGGCATACTGTGGGAGAAGCGGAGAGGTTGAGCGATGGCCGCGGTGACGAACCTGCGGAAGCGAACGCGCGGCCGCGGCGGGGAACGGCCGAGGAGGAGCCCGCCCGCCGCCCGCGGAACCGGCGGGACACGGGGACATCCCGGGGAATATCCCGGGGAATTGAGGGGCACGGGGACATTCGGGGGCACCGCGACATACCAGGGTACATCCCGGGACATTCGGGGGCACCGCGACAGCTGTGGGAAGCGGGACATCCCAGGGAGCATCCCGCACACTCGGAGGTACTGGGACACACCGGGTCACTCTGGAGGAGCATCACAGAACATTCCGGAGGGACACTCCGCAGGAGCATCCCGGGACACCCCCGGCACCGATCCCGTAGCTGAATTCTTCCTCGTTTTGCTTTAAAACCTTTCTGCCCCCGCCGAGGCCGGGTGGTGCTTACGAGGGAGGGGGGAAGCTGAAGGACATGGCTCGCCCTGGAAGGCTTTGCAGAGTCGAGCCCTGTGTAACAGGAGAAATTGCAAATCTACAAAGAGACTCTCATTAAATTATTTTTGCCACCATGCTCCTGTCCCATCACGGACTGCTGCTTGGTTTGTGGCCCAGTGCTGCGTTTTTAACATGGGCTTCTGGAGCTTTTGTTCAGATAGTGAACAGTGGAGGGAAAAGGAAATATATTAGCGGGAGGAAGGGCAGGTTTCTGAACTGTTGCTTAAAAGGAAGGGGACTCTTTCATGTGTTGCCATGTCTGAAGATGCTTTATTGGAAGAGGACATTTGGGAGTACAAATCCATTAGGAAGCGAAAGCATCGGAGTGATTCACAGAGCATCTCTACTCCTGTGCAGAAAGTAAGCGATGGCAAGGGCAGGCCAAAAAGAAAGGGAAATAGGAAAAAGAAATCTGTAGAAAAAACTGATACACCCCAGAAAACCAAGCAGAGCTCACGGCCAGATCAGGATGTGGATCAGTGTAGGGATGACAGTAGTGTGCACTCCCAGGAAAGTGTGAGTAGCCTGGCGGAACAGAGCTCACAAAATGCAAAGCCGGTTCACGATGGATACTGTCCCAGCTGCCAGATGCCTTTTTCTTTGCTTTTGGTCCAGACACCTCAGTGGCACGTCTATGAATGTTTGGAAACTCAAGGACCTGTTGAAAAAGGTATGACTAGAGTAAGAAAAGAGCCTTCAGAGAAAAGTTATAGACTTCTCACGAAATATTGCTGTAAACCTTGTTTTTTATATTCAGCTCAAAATCTGAAATGGTAGTTGGTATGATTTTTATCACGTTCTATTATGTTATTACTGATCAGTCCTATTTTTGTATGAAATTTTTGCTTCTTTGTGAACAATGTGGAACTCTGACATGAAAATCTCATTTCAGAATCTGCTCTCAAAACTCTGAGAAAGTTTCATGGTTGTTTGTCAAGTTTTAGTATTACATTGGACAAACTGAAGGTGCATATTTAAATAAATAATGAAACCTGTTACAAGTACAAAGTCCTGTCAGAAACCAACTTTCAATCGCAAGGGTGTTACTTTTGACATCAAGTTTCTTTCTCCTTAGATACAGATTTTATTATCCTGTATCAATGTTGCTATGTGATTTGTCCCATTGTCTATGGATATTTGGAAGCTGCAATATGCTAATTGAAATGTTAGCTTGTAGGCCAGTATAGTTTAGAAATTTTGTATAGAGTTGTAGATAAACATTCCTGTATCACAACACAACAGTTTTGTTTTGAGTTCTGTACAAGAGAAATAAAACTGACACGTTCCCATTTCAAACCTGACACATTCCAAATTCTAGTTTCATGGGGAAATACCATATCTGAATAAATTCAGATATCCAACTTATGTCCTTAATATACCTCATGACTTTTGAAAAACAGAAAGCATGCAGTCAGGAAACTTGAGTAAAGGCTTCTTTAGGTAATGCAACCACTCTCCTTTTTATATCTTGACACTTTTCTTGACATTTCTTCTTCATAACAATGAAATGTAAGTCCTTTTACACAGATTTTGGCAGTGCTTTAAGTTTAAGACAGGTGTTTCAACACCTAATTTCTGTGTCACTCCCATAATTAACAGGTGAAAAGTCCTGATTGATTTATGCATTCACCTTAAAAGCCTGAAAAGTTAGGCTAGTAAAGTCTTATTGAAAAAGGCTTAGGGAGGAGCTATGGATTTTTTTTCTAGCATCTCAGTGTTGAATGTTTTCTTCATATAAGTAAATATACAACCTTTTTTTTTTTTCTCCTTAATGTATAATAGCAGGCAATTTGAAATGGGATTTCATGTTGATTCAGAATTGCAATTTGATTTACTTGTTTGTTACTTGTATTTGAAATGTACTGGTTGTTTCTGATGCTACTCCCCTGAGCTTGTTGCTTGAATATGAGACAATTCTAAACCAGCAGCTGTGGGATTACATGAGTGCAGCATTGAAACAGGGTTAAGTATTCTTCTTAATGGGCTGTATAATTCAGTCATATTGCTGTGTGAGCAGCAGTGGTTTTAAGCTGGAAGCTTCTCATTTCTC
This sequence comes from Orthonyx spaldingii, assembly GCA_013397795.1. Classification (NCBI taxonomy): domain Eukaryota; kingdom Metazoa; phylum Chordata; class Aves; order Passeriformes; family Orthonychidae; genus Orthonyx; species Orthonyx spaldingii. The sequence continues at coordinate 527,243 of VZTJ01004374.1, read as the reverse complement.
AGCTCAGAGCAGGAGGCCTTGGTAACTTGAAAATTACTTTCTACTTGTGCCTTCTGTCCTCCAATTGCTGCATTTATAAGACAAAACTCCTAAATGTTGTGCCACGTGTAATTTTTATCTTAACTATGCCAACTATGCTTGCAAAGGTATTAACGTTCCACTTCTGTTTAACTCTTTCCATAGAGTGTCCTGATGGTTTGCTGTGTACCTCCACTCTTCCATCCCACTACAAGCGTTACAGCCATTTTCTACTTGCAGCAAACAGGGCAGGAGAATATATTGTAAACTCCTCAGGAAACACTGTGGAGACGAAGATGATATGTTCTACTGCTGTAAAGTCCAACTGCTCCCCAAGTTATGCAGAGGAAACCTCACAAGATGAGAAACCCTCTAATGAAATAAAATGTGTCCTAAAGGATGACTGTGCATCAATGGTACGGCATTCACCACAAATGAAGTCTCTAAATATAATCAGTGAAAGTACTTCCTTTTTTGCAGGTGTTCAAAAACCTCAACAGACACTTCAGCTTCCACAGACCACAGATAGTAGTTGTAAATTTGAATTTTTTGATTTTGCATCCTCTCAAGAAAGTGAAACAGGAAAAGATCTGTGTATTCAGAAAGGTACAAGTCAGCCACATCTGCTACAGTCAAAAGTGGACTTCAACGACTGTGAAATTTCTTATTCTCCACTAAGTACATTTGAGGAAACGGTAGAGGAAACTGAGGAAGAGGAAGAGAAAGTGAAAGTATCACAGAATAAATTATTTGAAGTGCAGAACTCAGAAGAAAAAGACTCCAGTTCTGTGGCATTTAAAACCTTTGGTGGACTTCTCATACAGAGGAAGCCTCAGTATGAGCATAGGAAAATGGGAAATTTCACAATTAAAAAACCTCTCTGTGAGGAAGTAAATACACTGAACCATCTAGATCCTCAGCAAGGCATGGTAGCTGGTGGATCTTGTTTTGCTTCTATTTACAAGGAGGCTGAACAGCCAGAATTGATTTCCTCTCCTTCCAAAGCAGGAACCACAGAGTCAGAAGGTGCTGGTGCTGGTGCTCTGGATGCTGCATATGTGGGTTTTACTGAGACATCATCACTGCTAGACAGAGAAGGTGCTGGTTCTCTTCTTACACAGAACAGTAGTGTTTTTAGGGAGCCAAGGAACATTTTAACTCATACAGATAAAATGACTGCCAATGCAACTGAAAAAACAGCTCACCAGGAGAGTTTGCAGACAGCAGTGGAGAAAAAAGGAAATCTTAGTACAGCTGCTGTGTGCTTTCCCAGCCCCATCTCTTCTAAATCAGTGCCACCTCTTTCATTAGCAACTATGAACACTAAAGCCAGTCCTGCCAAAGAACTTAAACAGATGGACATTGGTGTTTTCTTTGGGTTAAAACCCAAAGCAAAGGAGGAACGCAAAGGAGAGGTGCATTCGAGTGACAAAAAGCAGATACCAAGTTCAGTATCTCCTAATGAAAAGAGGCCCAGACAGCAAAAAAGGAAGGCTGAGGGTTCTGTGGAAGATGTAGAAGCAGTTACAGAAAGTTCAAGTAAAAATGGAGCCATTGCAGATGTACCTTCTGGTGGCCAACGAAGGTGGAGAAAAAAACATAAAGAATTACCTACTACAGGTGAAGAACCGAGAAAAAAACACTGCCCTTTCTACAAGAAAATACCAGGTGAGAGGTAACTTGGTTTTTTGTAGAGGTTAATTTATTTTGGCTGGAGTGTTGTGGTTTTGTCCTAATTTTAAGTTTCAGTATTTTTACTCTTGATAACTACTTTCTTAAATTATTTTTAATATACCCTTGGTTAATATACACTCCCAATTCCTGAATTTAATTTTTTGCACTGCTTCAATTGTGCCTGAAAACAGGGCTGTCAATAGCAATCATTTCCTTAACACTCAGTTAAAAGACTTGAGTTTAATTTTGCATTTGAAATTCAATAGTACTAGAAATTTCATTTATTGCCACTATGAGAAGAAAGAAGAACACTGAGCAGAAGAGTTTAGTTAATGCAACAATCAAGAATTTCTCGGGATCTCCTCAAGCAATTAGATAAATTAAAGGATAATGGTTTAACACCTTAAGCTGCAGATGCTCACACCGCTAAAGTTAGCTTTGAGTCTGGTACCTTTCAAACACTTGGGAGATTTTTTTTTTTGTTTTGGATTTTTACTTAGCCTGGAATGCTATGTTTTTTTGACTTGAAGTTCTAGCCTGAGGTAAGTGGAACTATTTCTAGTTCTCCTAGAAGATATGGAAAATTTGTGTAACATAAAATGAAAAATATTTGAGTGCCACCGACTGAATTAGTTCTGTGCACTGTTTGGTGGTTTTAAGAAAGCATAACCCAGTGTAAAAAGACCACTTATCAGTATGTTTGCATTTAAAAAAATATTTACAGAGAAAAAGGTTGTCTTCCGTACACCTGTCTTTGTGCAACATTTTTATACAGACACTGAAAGCAGACAGTGGCAAATCAGGCACGTTTCATCTCAGCAGATGTATTTGAAGATACCCAGGTTGTTTGCTTAAGACTTATGTGATTGCATGCTTTAAGAGGAGTATTAAATTTAGAATAATTGAAGAATTGCAGTTGGATTGCAAAATGAAATTCTGTTGAGCTGAAGTTGTGTTTTGTTTTGTGTTAAGACAGTAGTATTAGATTTCAATCTATGTGAACTCTCAAGAATACTGGTAGAATGCAGATAAATGTGTCTTATTTGCTTAACCAATTGCCATCTGTGTAGGATGTAGGATGGTAGGTGAACAACCTATTTGAGAGGCCTTTGAAAGTATGTGTGTGAACACTTTGTGAAATGTTTTTGCAACTGTTGACTGATACACAAAATATGTTAATCTTTAAATGGCTCCTTCAGCTGTATGCAGGGTAACTATTACCTTTTAACTGGGAAGAAGGAAAGAGAAAACAAAACCAGTATCTAATTAGAGACTGGTTCTGAACTGTGCATGTTTAGTGACTGGCTTGTCTTCCCTTTTTGCTGTAGGAACTGGTTTTACAGTTGATGCCTTCCAGTATGGAGAAATTGAAGGCTGTACGGCTTATTTCCTTACTCATTTTCACTCTGACCACTACTGTGGACTAACAAAGAACTTCAGGTTTCCGATCTACTGTAATAAGGTAAGGTTTTTCAAGATTGCTAGATACCATCATGCCCATGTGCAGCTGCAATCACTTTTGCACTGATGGAAGTAAATAGAAGATCAGTGGTTCTGTTGTTGGGTCAGTGGATATGTACAGGGGAATGAGCATTTTGCTTGTGAGAAATCTTTATCTTGATTTGAGTGATGAAGATTAGTGAAACTTCCCTGACTAGATACCATGAAAAAAATCAGATTTAAAAAGGATCTCTAGAGGTCAGATCAACTGATCTCCTGCACAACATGGGTCCAAGTTCAAAGTTAAACCAGACTGCAAGGGAGTCTTTTGTCAGTCAAATTTTGAACATAGGCCAGATTTTACTATGTCTCCTTAAAACCTGTTGCAGTACTTACCTTTTCTGGTTTTTCCCACCCCACCCCACCCCCC
>VZTJ01004374.1:512417-523671 GCA_013397795.1 Orthonyx spaldingii | reverse complement strand
ACTTCTTTTAGATTTTTTTCCTATTTTAAATGCTTTCTGTGTTCCAGATAACTGGCAATCTGGTGAAGAGCAAACTCCGAGTGCAGGAGCAGTATGTCCACGTGCTGCCAATGGACACAGAATGTGTGGTTAATGGGATCAAAGTGCTGCTGGTCGATGCCAATCAGTAGGTATCACTGCACTTCTTGTGGAAAGTTTCTTAACAGGTAGTTAGCTTTTGAAGTAGGTGAGTTATCTTCAAAAATGAAACAGGCTTTTTTGAATTTTAGTTTAACTTTGTTTTGAGTACGTTGTGTTAACCATGTGTAGCTCCATAATTTTTGTTCTTGTTGAGAGGCTGAGTGATTTTTGTAGTGGTCTGGACACTTCCTCATTTTTGGTGTCTAGCTGGGAACATAGTAAATTTGATTATCAGATACATTAGGTTTCTGTAGCTTCAGCTGATGATCGGAAAATTCTGAGCTAAAGAAAAATGTGGTACTTTGGATCCCATGAGAGACGTAACCTAGCCAACATTTTGAACTTCAAGGAAGATGCTGTTGAAATCTGGACAAGACTTCTACTGGATTCAGTGATTTAGGGTGAGATTTCTGTCTATTACACTGGCACTATTATGGGGTAATACTGAATTTAAATTAAGTTCAGTAGCACCTCACTTCCAGCCCTGTGCTCCTGCTGTTCTGCCTCTTGGTGTCTTATTTGGCCACGGCTAGAGGAAGAGTCCTTCCCTGCAGTACATATATTGAAATGCTGGACTGTGTCACAGCTGGTTTGAATATCATTTAGTGTAGGATTTGCTTATACTTGGGGAGATAAAACTCCATGAAGCCCTCTGGGAACCCTCTCTAGGAATGAAGGAAGCCTTGTTATGTAATTTGTATACTTCTCATTTTCCTGTTTGTCTCTCTGATCCTGTGCTTCATTTTAAAAGCTGTACATACCTTAGCTACAAAGTTCAGCTTCTTGAAGAGTTCACCAATTCTGTCATTTTGGTTCTGATTCATGCCAGTTTTTCCTTTTTTGAGATTTCATTTACCCTTTGCAGATGATTGATATCTAAAATAGTCCCACCCAGGTTTTCCAGTCTGAGCTCTTGCCCTTCAGAAAGCTTTGGCAAGCAACTGCAGAAGGCACGATGGATTCACTGTCATCAGTGAGCGAGCTGTATTTATAACCAAGGAGATCTGCATCTAGGACAACATTTAAAATCTACAAATAGAATTTCAAAGAAAATGCTCCAGTAGTCCTGCAGGAAGGAAGATGAATCTGCAATAAGACAATTCTGTTTCTTCTGAATGAGAATGCTGCTTCTCTTTGGTGTGCTGTTTCCCCTCTGAATCAAATAATAGAATGGTTGTAACTGAGGCAGCATCTTTGTCATGGCTAGAAGATGGGGCAACCCAAAAAGGCAGTTAATGTTTGCTTTACTGTTGATGTGGGGTTTTTTTTTCCCTTCTTTCCATCTCAGGTGAGAACTCAAGTCAAGCTTTGTGTGTCCATAGGATTAGCTGCAGAATTCCTTTAGAAATCAGAAATTTCTAGCTAAATTAGTCTGCGTAGTAGCTATGATTTAAAATGCTGTTCTGCACATCTTTCTGCCACTGAAGGGTGGTCTATCTCTTAAAGCAGTTTATCAGTACAGAGAGTTGACCTGATTTTGTGGGGGGTTTTTTGTTTGTTTGTTTCAGCTGTCCAGGTGCAACAATGATCCTTTTCTACCTCCCAAGTGGGACTGTTGTTCTGCACACAGGCGACTTCAGGGCAGACCCTTCCATGGAGCGCTACCCTGCCCTGATGGGTCAGCAAGTCCACACCCTTTACCTCGATACCACGTGAGTTGTCTGGAAATGGAACTTCTTTTTAGTTTATTCTTACTCTTTTCAGTTTAGTAAGGCTTTATATGAACCAAATAAATGTAAGTGCAAATGACATTGCTGTGAAAACACCTGTTAGCTCTATTTAGTGTTGACTAAAACCAGATATTTATTAAAAGTCCATGTATGTGTAGCTTGTTCATTGGTTATGCTGTCACATGAGGGAATGAAAGTGGGTGGTGGAAAAGGTGCTGAAGTATTTGCTCAGGTCACCGTATTATTTATAAGTGGTATTAAATTCTGGGTGTCAAAAGTCATACATTAAATGTTCAGCTCTAAAGCAAGGGGTGTATGGAACACTAGTTTTTGGTGGATTCAACTCTATTATGAAGAGAGGTGTGGAGGAGTTCAAAGGTGAAGGAATGCCAAATGGTTGAATCAGTTTTGAGGATTTTCATTAGACCTTTCTCTGACTCATGTATATAAAATTGTTTTTCTGTGAATGATGACTAATGCCCAGCTGCAGACTTTTATTTCTGTTCCATATGTTTCTGTGAATGAGTAATGCCTAATATTATGGTTTCTGTGTATGATAAAAAATAGACATAAGGATATAATCAGGACGCGATACAAATATCTAGCTTGAAAGAGCATTGGGTATTTATGAAGAAGAAAATGCAGAATTCAGTGTCAGAGAGTGAATAGTTGTAGAGAAAACACTGATGTCGTTTTTGTTGCAACAAGTTCGTCTGGCCATCTCAATGTTTCTAATAGACTGAAATTATATAGAAGAATAATGTCTTTTCACTTACTGTGTACATGCAGCTTTGAGGGCCTTGGTAATTTCAGATGTCTTTTATCTTTTGTAACAAAGTGGTATATTTTGTTTCCATGCTCCAGATACTGTAGCCCTGAGTACACTTTTCCTTCGCAACAAGAGGTTATCCAGTTTGCTGTCAACATTGCCTTTGAGACAGTGACTTTAAACCCACGAACTCTCGTTGTCTGTGGCACTTACTCCATTGGAAAAGAAAAAGTCTTTTTAGGTATGTCTAAGAAGTGTACTGGATCAAATATCTAAATAACAACCTAGTTTAGTTTTAGAGAGTCGCTTCCTTGAAGGTGTAAAAGGTCATTTAGTCTGAATGTTCAGATATTGTGTAAAGAAATTAAATACATTTAATAATCATCCTGCTATTTTTTTTAGTTTCCTAATCAATAAGCTTTAATTTTCTGAAAGAAATAGTATTCTACCATGTTTACAACCTTCCCCACCATACTGAATATACAGGTGGCCTGTTTGGATACTAAATGTATGAACCTATTTAATTGATTGTGGTGAGAACATTACTAAGGGAAATTAAATAAATGATGTCTTTATGACATTTTTGTTGTTAATAAATTAGTGTTGTCAAGAAAAAGCAAAGGGATGTTGTTCTTAAACTTCTATTTTGAGTTTTTCCTTCCAGTTTATATTATATATCTTTTCTGACTGAATGAAGACCTTGTGTGCTATGCTTCACTCAGTTACAGCACCAGAAACCAACATGATTGCTCAAATGTCTGCTTCAGAGCAGGCAGCTGTGTACCATTTGTGCTTTTGTGTATATTTAAGGTCATCAGAACAAAACTTACTCTCACTGAAATTTAGTCTGTCTTTAACATTGGCTGTTTGTCATGTATGCCAAAAACTGCATGTTTCTGGCATCTTTGAAATACCTGTTCAGCTCAGTAACATTCTACTAAAGAAATGTGGCTTAGAATTTATCAAGGTACTTTTGTGTGTCTTTCCAATTATCATACAAAATTCTGCTGCTAAAATGTAGGGGACAAAGCTTTTTAACAGCCATTAGAGGTTTCTCTTCTTAATGTTAGAATACAAAACACTATATCCTGTTGAATATGGATTTATTTTTTAATAGTAAAAATTATCTTGTACAATATTCAGTACTATCTCCAAAGCCAAAAAAGAACTCTTACAATTTTCGTTATCTGATTTCTTCCTAATGAATCCTGAAGCAATTGCTGAAGTTCTGGGCTCAAAAGCAAGTATGTCCCGTGACAAGTACAAAACCCTGCAGTGCTTGGAGTCAGCAGCTGTTAATTCCCTCATCACTGTGGACTGGAAGGGTACTTTGCTTCATGTTCTTCCCATGATGCAAATAAATTTTAAGGTAAGTTAGAAAATGGACCCTGTTGATTAACCTGCTAGTAAAATTCTCTTGGCTCCTCCTGACCAGTGCTGGTTTTGGTGCTTTTTTACCTCTTGTCAGATCATATTTATTTAGTGGAGCTTTAACATGTAGCAATACGTTGAAAATGAAATGCAATTAAACATTAATAACTTCTCCAAACATGATGTGGTGCTTGTACAAGATAAGGTGAGGCTTGTTCAAAGACCTGCTCTTTGCAGGTCTGTTTGAAGTAGATTTATGTAATGACTGCCTGATCTGTCCTATTAGCAATTAATATATTGGGATGTGGAGTCCCTGTTTCCAGCCTTTTACCTCGTCCAATGTAGGAAGACTCAAAGGATTTTCTGCCTGTGAGCTTCTGTTGTGAGGCAGCCTATGAACATGGCCAACTACCAGTCAGGAGTCTGATTTCCAATGTATTTATAGCCATATTTTCATCTTTTAAAAGAATATTCACACTCTGTGCTGATGATTTACACTGGAGACAAAGTTACTTGAAAATCACTGAAAACTTGCACATAAACCAATACATGCACTGAGTGAACTGTGAGTCACCTCATATATACACTTGCTTTAGTTTTTCCACACACAGTCTTTAATATTTGTAGCAAAACCACATAAACCAGTTAATTTTAAAATGTTATTTAGTCTAATTTGATTTCAAATGCACATTTGGTTGAGATCTGACACACCTGAGTTTTTGTTGTGCGTTTTTTCTGGGGATTTCTTAGTTTGGAAAGGTGACTAATTTCCAGGTTATACTAAATAGACTACAAAATACTAAAGGGCAGTAAGGGAAAGCAGCAGGCTCTAGATTAAAGGTAACCTGGAAGAAAAACAGTGGTTGTTTATGCCTTCCAGACTTGGATTCGTTTTCATGTTTTGCTTCAGGCCTGCTGTGCCATCTCAAGCAAATCCTTCAGAGCAAGATGGTATTTAGCTGCAGGACTAGTCAAGGTCAGAGTTGACCTAAAAAGGAATAAAAAAGGCTATATGATTTGGATGGAGATGCAGGAGATGGAACGTAGTGCTTTAACTGTGTTCCATGATGTTTTCCATGGTGGAGCAGAAAATGAATAATGGAACTACATATGGATTTATTTTTAATGTGTTGTATTGTCTTAAACAGTAATTAATTTTAGTTTCTTCTGCAGATTTCTGGGTTGCTAAGTCACCTGTCCCAGCAAGCATGCATTGCAGGACTTTCAGGGGGTGATTGTACCCTCAAGGACAGCTTTACTTCCCAGAGGGAGGCAGTTGTGTCATGCAGGGTCTCACCTCTGAGATCAGGAGGTTCCAGACAGATCTACAGTGTGACAAAAGCCATTCCTGGACCCTGAAAGGGGCCAGGAAAGATGAAAGGCACAATGATCTTGCAGATGAGAGTCCTGGTCTGACAGCAGGGCCCTCTGTGCTGGGTCTGTGACCTCAGGTGTGAAGTTGAGTGTGGTCTCATGCTATCATTAGTAATGTTGTGTTCGTGTAAGCTGGGGAGACTTTCAGAGTGCCAAGCTTCCAATGAGGCCAGCAGCTAGAGGAGTGCCTGGGTGGAATGTATAGACAGTGGACTGTGGAGAATTTTAAATGCTAAGAATAAGTTCATACGATCATTTATCTTACTTTTGGATTTGGTATATATTAAGAGAATATGTTTTAAAAAATCAGAGATGTGGTACTTCACTACAGTATTTGGTTTTACCCCAGTAAAATCCAGGTACTGCTGTATGTACTGACAAATGGCTGTTCTTGAATAAGCCAGATGAGTTTAAGTGGTATTAGGGCTGGTGGTAAATTAAATATTTAATCATGTTTGAGTCTTTTCCTACCTTAAGGAGTCTGTTTGTGTACACTGCTGACTTTAGCGACACTCTGAATAACAGGCTGTCATGGTGATTGAAGGAGGTTGGTGTAGCAGTGAAATCTAGTTTCCATTTTAAAAGGATGAAGGTTTACAACAGTGCTGGCTAAAGCAATAAATGAAGAAATTGGAATGTGTATTTAAAATGGACTTGTTTTGAGTAAACACTGTAGTAATTTGTTTTGGGGAAAGAGGCTGTCTTTTCCAAAATGCATTCATGGTTCTTTTACAACAAACAATTTTTTTGTAACTCAAAAATTGAGGCCTTTGCCACTTGACTATGCAGTGGAAAATTTCCAGGGAACAGGCCCTGTGGGTCTGTGAGTCTTTTATGTTGTTTAACTCAGCAAGGTCTTGTATGGGCATTGAGGTGAGACTGTCAGAAGTGCTTGTGACTGAAATGCACAAATAATTTTTTTATATGGTTGAAATCGCATCCTTAATATGAATGTTGCACACTTGATTTATAACAAAATTCAAAAGCAGATTAGCATTGGTTAATACAATAAGCATTGCAATTGAAGTCCTATATTTATATTTCATTAGATCAAGGGGCGCAAATATGTGAATAATTACCTTAAGCTATGTTAGTCCTCCCAAAATGAAGTGTGAAGGAGAATTAGACTGCTACAGTTTTACCTTTAATCAAGTGAGGACTGAACATTCACAGTGTATTCAGAGTCACAGCAGTGAGCCATAAGTCCTGTTGCTGAAGGAAATATGTGCTGGGGTAGGGTTTTTAAAAATTCTTTCATGTACCTGGTTTGATGGATTTTGTATGTTGCTCCTGGACATTGTACTGAAGGTGTTTTTAAATGCAGCAGTCTCACAGGCATCTTTCTGCTACCCTGTTTTATAGTTGTCAAGTGTCTGACAGGTTGGTTAATGTTCTGTCACAGGCCATCTATCCCATTCTGCCCCCCTTTTTTAATCAGTCTTTATTTAGTATTCCTCTCTCTCCTGCTAATATAAAGCTTATGATTTTGAGTTCTGTAACCTTGTAGGGCTTTCAAATTAGGAATTTGCCTTGTAAGATTTTATACAGGACACATTAAATTGACTTTCTATTTTTAACTTGAAGCAATACTTCAAGGAGTAGGATTGTACATTCCTTATACTTGGAAACCTTTTCAAGGTAATTTTCTTTTTAGAGTGAAAAGATGAGAGGTGATTTCCTTCCTGTCTTGGGGAGGTGATAAACATGGTTTAGTGCTCAGAGCAATACTCAGCTCATGCACTGGCTTGCTGTAATCTTTTGGGGTAGCTTAATTAACTCTGGTTACTTCTGGGCATAAGCAGGTGTCAGGATCTCTGTGGCACTGCAAATTAACCAGATGATTTTGCACTGAAGCAGCATTTCACCATCTTTTATCTCCACTCAGCTAGCTGCTGATCTCCAGTTTAGAGGAGGAAATGAATTATTTGTGGAGCAAAATTTATAAGAATGTTTGGTTATTCCTTATGTGTTCTTATGTGTAATGCATAGCTGTTCATATGTGCCTAATTGAGATAACGAAATTAAGATCCTAAGGGACAAGTTGATTTGCAAATGTCAGTATTTATCATTAATAATTTCAAGGTAGATGATACTTTAAAAGTACCAGCACATGAAAATAAGATGTAGTCTGAAGCCTCTCCATCATGAAATGGCCAGCCTTTAGTCTAATTAGCTATTTAACAGGATTAAGTATATGCTATTTTTTTTCACAGGGCTTGCAAGATCACTTGAATAAGTTTTCTGACAATTTTGATCAAGTTCTGGCTTTCAAACCTACGGGGTGGACCTATTCTGATGCATGCCTTTCTCTGGAGGATATCAAGCCTCAGACAAGAGGAAAGATCACTATATATGGTATAAGAGTGGGAAAGATTCAGTGCATTTAGCTTCATGTGGATGCTTTTCCCTATTTTTATTCTGGAAACTCCTACTGATTTTTGTAACTGCTGCTTTTTCTGGAAACTCATTGAGAAACCGAACAGATCTCTTCAGGAGAGATCTGTGAAATGAGTAATTGAGAACACCATAATTGCAGATTTTTACATATGTTTTTGCACAAGTCCTCCTCATGCAAATGAAGGCTTTCATCTGATACAGAGAGAATTCAGGGGTGGAGTCTTGGCCTGGTTGATGCTGGTGGCAGGGCAGTTCCAGAGCCAAGATTGCATTCCATGTCTTATTTGTTTCTGAGAGACTGAGTCTTCCTCTCAGTTCTTATTGATGGTGGAGCTAAATCCCTTCACATTCCTTTAACCAGGTGATTGATGTTGCTTAGTTTGCACTGATGAATGACTTGGTGACTTAATGTAACGTGATTTTCCTAGAAGGAAATTCTAGGGGAGGGGATTGTTTTACCTTAGCTATAAACTTTAGGTCCCAAATAGGAATTTAAAAATCCCTTTTATCTGAAGCATTGCTTACCTAGAAGGCTTGGAGGAAGCTGAGTAGACTGACAGAAGGCTGTGATCTCTTTTCATTTCAGGGATTCCTTACAGTGAACACAGCAGCTACCTGGAAATGAAGCGTTTTGTTCAGTGGTTGAAGCCACAGAAAATCATCCCCACTGTAAATGTTGGTGACTGGAGAGACAGAAGCTTGATGGAAATGCATTTTAGAGACTGGATGACTGAGGGCAATAGGCATAAATAAATATAAGGAAGAATATATATTTCAAAGGAGGTGGGCTGGAGTGGGAATTGAGTTCCTGTGAGTTTTATTTATCTCCTTTCTGCACGGAGCTTTCTTTAGGGTGGACTAAACTGCCATTCTCTGAGGAAAGATAAATTTGGGGAACGGTAAAAAAGCATCTTACTTTCTTGTGTATCTACTACTTTTTTTCCCCCATAACTTACCTTTTTTTCAAGTTCATATTTCAGGTTACTTTTATCTTACTCCTTTTCCCCTGTTGTTAATTTTCCTCAGGTCATGGAGATGCTCAGATGTGTAATGCTGGGGATTAAACAGTCTCCAGGGTAATAATTTCTGAAAATAAGTTATTGTAATAAACAAGACAATGCTAAGCTTATGTCACATGCTGTCAACTCAGGCTTCAGAGAAGCTCATTTCATGAGGCAGAACTGGCCATTGTGATTTAAAGCTTGTAAAACAAAACTTATCTTGTGAGAGAGGATTGACTTGAGCTCTTGCAGCATATGGACTTCAGAGAATTGTTTACAAAAGACATTTCTACCTACATTCTGCTCAAGATTTTCTGCTTTTTTTTTTAGTTATCTTTTTTAAAATAAAGAATATATGTTATGCCTGTGTGTTCTTTCTGAGCAATATCCTTTTGCTTTCAGTGCCAGAGTTGCTAACCTGGGCAACCTGTTTGCAGTATCTTTGGTGAATGTGCTGTGTGTGTTGCTTGTCTAAAGTTGCTCTTGTGCCCTGGTAGTGCCAGTTCCCAGCACGTGGTCAAAGCACCAAGTGGTTCCTCACCATGTAAGCCCCACTGGGGTTTGCAGGGTTCATTATATACAGGTTTGTCACCTGAATTCTGGAAAAACAAATGCAAATACTAGTACTGGCAGCAGCAAGGTAAATTTCACTTTGCAGTTTTTGCCCTTAATTCTACCAGATTATCCAGTGCTGCTGCTTCTGTATTTGCTTGGTGTTTCATATTGAACTATATGGGTGCATGCAGGCACACTAGTAAAATTTTAATCACTAAAATAAAAACTGTTCCAAACTTTCAGTGTTGAATAATGTGTAAAGAATCATCCCCCAACCTCTCAGAGTAAATTGTTGATTTTCAATGCCATTATATGTTGTAAAACGTTTTTTTAATGATCAGTGTGAGCATAAACAGATCCTTGTCTCTGAGTGATGAGCTCTGTAATGTGAAGTCGCTTGTTTTACTTCTGTCTTGTGAGAGGAATAACAGAAACTGATGGAAAAAAGATTCTTTGTACTAAAAGAATTGTGAATCAGTATTTCACTGACATATGGCATTGTTAAGTGCTTCAGTTTAAATTAAGCATTTAAAGGAATCTGAAGTTTTTGTTTGACATCATGCATAGTGCTACCTGGCTGTCACAAGAACTGGTAACTATCTTGGACTGGAGTGCTCATTCCTAGGATTCCACTTCTTTTTGAAGGTGTATGAAGAAGTATCTTCTATGGCTTTTGCAAATACCAAACCTGAATTAATGTACAAATCAGAGCAAATCTGAGGATTCTATTTGGCAGGCAACTGCTTTTACCAGTTGCATTGTTAAGGAATTGTGCATGGGGTTTTTTGGCCCTTGGGGTCTTTTTCCTGACTCATTTTTGCACCGAGTATAAGGGGCTGGAATAAGAACCCCAAAGTCAAATCTTAGTCACAGCTGGGACATCTTCTTGCTTCCATAGCTGCATTTTCAAGGATGACTGTTCCTACAGAGAATGAGAGTGTATGTGGGGGGGCTCCCACCAGGCTTGTGCTGTTCCTGGTTTTGCAGTTCTCTCAGTTTGTGCCAGTGGTGACTCAGAACCCAAATAATCCAACTTGCAGTGCAGCCTGATGAGTGTGAGGCACCTGTTACCTCTCCATGGCTCTTCACCTCCTGCTATCAGTTTCTAGCCTGTTACCCAGAATGAAGGGTTGGGTGTCTCTTCTTTTAAAAGCAAACTTATTTCTGAAACTAACCACAAAAATGGTGTATCTTGGATAATATTGACATTGGTGACTGCTGGAGTGACCCAGTTAATCCTGCCCTGATGTAGAGCAGATGGTGAGGGCTCATTTCAGTCAGCAAAGCAGAAGGCCTTTAGTGCTGGGGTCTGTTTCCAGTTGCCTGCTCTGCTGTAGGTATTCCTGCACTGGCCCTGGCTGCTTTCATTCCTCCCTCTTTCTGGTTTGTATTTGCACTTCTACCAGCTGGTTTTTGTGTGTAGATGAATTCTGCACCATTTCATCCACCTTCATGGTAGGAGATCTCCATGTTACCCAGTTACTTGGCCTCCTTTGTATGGAAAAATTATTTTCAGGCTTCAAACTCAGGAATAAATTATTTTTTGTCTCTTTACAATAAAGAAGAAGATTAATAACAGGATTGGATTGCATAGGCGGACATACAAGCAGATGTGGAAAACTAAATATAACTGACAAGAATTTTGTGGGAAGATGTGTGGCAGGATTTCTTCCCTTGCCTTGGTGGTTCCAAGGGGCATCTCTCTGATCTCAGCAGTTGAGGTCTTTTGAGGAGCGCAGACCTGGGATAAACCCAGTTTCAGTGTTATTGTACAGGTGTGTCGTGGGTTTACCCAGGAAGGGTCAGTCTTTCAAGTGACCTATGGTGCAGGAAGTAGTGCACCTTGTTTCCTGGGAAACAGAGCCAGTGACCAGCTAGTTTTGAGTATTGATGGGTGTATAATCCAATTAAAAGTTGTTCCGCCTCCAGGGAAAAAA
>VZTJ01004374.1:401589-511203 GCA_013397795.1 Orthonyx spaldingii | reverse complement strand
CTTCCTTTTAAGTCTGTTAATAAACTTTCTTTATACTCTTTAAAGTTTGAGCCTGCTTTACCTACTCCCAATCCTTATCTCACAGCAAAATTAAATAAAATCTAGTAAGTGTGCTAGCGTTTAGCCAAAAAACTCAGGTGAACGAACTCAAACCACTACAAGGTGTCATTAATTAGGACTTGGAATCTGGCTCTGCTTTTCCTAATGAAGAAGTGAATTTTTCTTTTCAGTCTTGGGGCAGTGCGGGCATTAGAGGTGCACGAGTGAAACCATTCGTTATTTTGGTTGAGAGTGGGTGTTCTGACTACAGCAAAGGTGCCACCTTTTCACAGTCAGTGGATGGGGACTTTGATCTCTGTGGTGTTACAGAAACACCAGACTAGGGTCCCCTAGACAGTGGGGAGAAGGAGCCAGTCTGTGTCCTTTACCTCACATCAAATGACTGTCCTGTGCTGACACAAATACTACCAGAGTTCACTAAAGCAAGACGGGCCTGTGAACATCGCAGAGGCTCTTCCTATTTGTCTGGTGCTGACAGGCTCAGGGCATAAGGCAAAGCAAATGAAAGGGGCAGCTGTAACACTCCCTTGATCGGCGCCCAGAGCGGCTTTTAAAGCCAACCCGTCTAAAGAATCACTTTGTATTTCCCGTCAGGACTCCTGCTCTGATTACATATCACCCCAATAGGCAGATAAATGAGCTAAAAGCAACTCTGTTGGAAAAGGGTAGCAGGAGGGGAGAGGGGAGATGAGGAGAGCGGCTCCTGGCTGTGCTGACTCAGGCACTGGGTTTCAGGCTGGCTGTGATAAATGAAAGCACCCACAGCCTGTGGCCACCACTGGGGAGGCTGCTGGGAAGGCACGTGTGAAGCATGGCAGAATAAAAGCATACAGGCAGCTAAAGGGAACTTCAAGGTGCCAGTATCTCTTTAAACCTTGATGTGGAATAACAGTTGATAGCAACTCGGAGTGGAGAAAGGAACTGAAATGCCATTGGCATGGTTAAAGCATTTCTCTTATTTGATCAAACCTGTCTGCTCATATGAGCTTCGTAAAAGTTGTTAGATTAAATTGCCATGTAAAGTTGTTTTCTTTTTAAGAGACTTCAACTACATTCTTCATGCAATTAGGGATTGATTTTGACTGAACATGAATTTTGAATTTGAGCACTGCTTTGGGGGGATTGTGGGAGACTTGTTCCCATGTCAGGGTAAAGATGCAGTTATTGCCTTGATGTGTTTTCTGTGCCTGAATAATTTTTTTGAGTTTTCTTTGGTAGGGGACAAAAAGCAGTGGGTGAGTTTTGAGAACAAGAGAATGCAACCCAAACTTTCTCATCTTCCCTTAGCTACTGAAAGCCAGCTGCTTCTCATTTCAGAACCAAAACAAATAAGAGCATCATTTTTGAGGGTGGGACACAGGCTGTTTTATGTGTTTAGGATTTATAGTGAAGTGATGCAATTTGAAATTTTATTCAATGGCCACCATTCCAAACTGTGTTTGCAAAACATTCAGCATTAGTATTTGTAGAACACACAGTATTAGTATTTAGTGAGACATATAATAGAGATGAATGAAATTCACAGGAAATATTGAAAGCTTCTCAGTACCAATATTAAAACTTGAAGCTCTTGTACTTAAGTTTCACATCTTGGTACAGATTATAAATGTGCATTTGGGGAGAATTTAATGTTCTCCCCAGCTGTGCAGAGAAAAGCTAGAATGAGATTCCAGCCTTCTAACAGGAATGAAGGGACAAGATAGCCTGTCACTGTTTGCAGAGAAGGAAAACAGCACAGAAGAGCTGACTGCTGCCTTCCCACTGAATCTAACCAGCTCTACCTACTGTCTGCAGGCAGGAGGTTTCATGGAGGAGCTGCATCCCACAAAGGCAGAGCCCTGCACTGCCTGGAGGCCTCTTCTCTTTCTCCTTTCTGCTCTGGACCTTTACCTACTGTTGTACAATGGCACCTTGTTATCAAATCTCCAGCAAATACTTTGGCAGCGAAGAGGCTTTTCCACTCTGTCACATCTGCTCTGCTATCTCAGAGCAGATAGGCACTTGTTTGTGCCAGTTTCCAATAAGATCTTACATAAACCAAACAGTTTTAAAAACCTCTAAGCTTTCCCATTTGGCATTTGAGTTAAACTTGATTCCCCTTTCCTTCTGTACATAGCGCTTGCTAGGAGTGAAAGAGGAAAAAAGTTCACCACCTCAGGGAAAAAGACACCAGCAATGCACCCGAGGAAAAGGTGACACGAGGACACAAATGCCAACAAGGGCGACTTTGGAGCAGAGTTGAGCAACACCAGGGCTGGCTGTGGGGTTTTACATGTGCTGCCTCCTGCTGCCTCCCACCCCTCCTGCCTGTCCACCACCATCCTCTTCCCTGCAGAGACCATGATTTCAGTGAACTCTGTTGTGAGAAACAAAGTTGATTTTTTCTGACCACTCCAGTCTTTGTCAGCTCCTAGCAGAGACCTCCCCAAATGCAGCACTGCCAGCAGCAGGATCTGACCCACATTTCAGCTCTTGTTTCGGAAGAGAGGTGGATTGGAGCATTTATCTCAGCAGGGCTTCTTCAATCAGAGAAAGGCGGGCTGGATTTCTCTTGTTACTGAGACCTTGTTATTTCCTTGGCTCTCTGCCCTGCTCTTGGTCACATCTATTGCCTGAACAAGGGAGGTAAAGCTGAAATTCTGTTCTTTGTGCTGCTACCCAGCGACCATCTGAGGAACTGAGCTCTGCAGCACAGCAGGAGCCTGTTTTTTTCTCTAACACCTTCATGGTCACAGCCCAGCTCATTCCTTAGAGCTCATCTGTGGGGCCAACAGCCAGGCAGGGGCAATTGCCATCCCACAGAATCAGCAGGGAGTGACAGCCCTGGGGGGCAGTGGGCCATGGCACGGCTGTTATGGACTGTTGGTGCCCTCAGGGCATGACTAACATTTCCAGTAGTGTGTGAAAGTTCCTGATTTTCTGCCATATAAACCCAAAATACTCTGTATTTGACAAAGGAGCATCAGGGAGAGCAACCAACGGAGCAGAACAGCAGTGACCACCCCCTCCTGCAGGCACAGACATCCTCCTGTCTCCTGGCTGCAATGCCAAAACACCCCTGCACTGTTCCCAGCCTTGTCATCATCAGCGTTTGTGCCATTGGCAGAATTTAAAAAGACAAATGGAGGGAAAGGTCCCAGGGTGACCAAACCACAGTGCAGGGAGGGGGTGTTTCATCCAGGTGCCAGAGAGACTGGACACATATTTACTCTGAGTTATTTCAATGTTTTAGCTGACCTTGAAGAGCAGGTGCTACTTACAGCCACTTGTCTGATGCTAGGAAATAACCTGATGCAGACTTTTATTTATTTATTTTTTTTTTAAATCACGAAATATAACAAAAATGTACTTACAGCACGGAACTCCTGTTTTACCATCTTTGACATATTTTTTTCCTACCCACAGTCCCTCTTGCTGTTTATAGTTGTTCCTCATGACTGAGTTTTCCTTCCTCTCTGTTCTGCCCCTCAGCTACTTTTCCACTACTGGGGATTTCTCAGAAATGTTACGCTGCCAAAATTCACCTTTATTCTTAGAAATTGGAGCACAAGGGCAATTGCTTGGAAGAAAAATGACATCTGTGAAGAATGAATTTGGACATTGAATAAAATAGAAGAGGGGCAAATTGGAGGACAGTAGGTCAGAATTCCTGTAGGGCATTTAGTTAGTTTAAGGACATTTAGCATATTAATGAGGTTATTTTGGCAAAATATGTCCTGGTGTAGAATATGTGACTGATCAGTAGGGGCTGCTGAGGAGCAAGTACTCGAAAACATTGGCTTCTCCTGGTTAAAAAAATTGTGCAGCCCTCATCACTGATGGAGGTAGTATCCTTCCAACAGCCTTGAGGCATAAACCATGGATTTATGCTGTGTTTTATAGGCATAGACAGAAACAGAAACAGATTTCTTGGGAAAACTTTCAGAAGCAGGAAATAAAAAAAACCCAGGGTGTAGCTCAGTACTGTCCCTACTGATGAACATCACAAACAACCAACATTTTAAAAGAAGATTAGCACCACTGATAGCCATGGTCTTAATGCTCCCAGCAATGCTTTAAATTCAGCCTCCACTTCTGTGTTATAAGCAAAACAAATTCTCAGGCACAGATTGACCGAGACACCCCAGGATGAAAAACTGAACACAGCCAGACACTTGCTGTGGCAAGTTCAGTCCTGCTGCCACCACAGCAGCATGGTGCCCACCAAAGTGTTGGTCCTGCTCTAAGATGGAGTCACCAAGGAGATGTGAGCAGCAAGGAAAGGGCTCCTGGTCACTGAGGGTCCTTGTACTGAAGGCGTGGTTTCGTTTAAGGTGATTTTCCTGAATGAAAGATTTGTATCAGCCTTGTCTGGCCTCCCCACTTCTTTAAGGGATGCAATAAATCAGAAGGTGATAAGGAGCCAAAAGGAACATTCAAAATTCCAGTGGCATTTCTAGGAGCTGCCTGGCGTGCTCCAAGTTTCTCCCAGTGACTTGCTGGTCAACCTGCAGCAGCGAAGTGGCTGGCTACAGCGAGGCTCATACGTGCAACAAGTATTCCTTCCTGGGAAACAAACCAAAAAAGCCCTTAGAGCATCTCAGATTACCTTGTCAGCTCCACAGACCCAAAGGTAGATGGTCAGTATGCTCCCTTTCTAGCCCCTGCTCTGACCAAGGGAGCATCAGCAAGGAAGCACCTTTGCAAATATTAGTGTGTCCCCTACCGGGCCTGAAGTGCTGCATGAATCCTGAGGTCACCAGAAAATCTGGGGCAAAGCATAGATTAAGCACCTGGTGTCCCACCACGGATTCACTGTCTCCGCAGTGTGAATGGTGACATCACTCTCCTTTATAGCAGTTGGTCCTCTTTGAACCCCTTGCAGAAATTCCAGCCACGTTGAAGTATGTCTGACTGTTATTTAAATATCCTTGTTAAATACATAGGTATTTATTTAGATATCCCTCCAATGCCCCAGGTTGGAGGGACTCTGATAAGTGAGACACTGCATTACATAGAGCTCATCTCAGGCTAAGTTCAGGGTCGACACTGCATCTTTCCTGGCCAGACTCGTTCTCCTGCAGGACTTGTGCTCTCTTGATCAGTTTATGGCTCCAACCCGAGTTCTCTGGAGTGTTGCCCTTGAGAGGAAGTGTGGGGTTTGTGTGGTCTGGTTTGTACTTTCTGTTCAATGGGCTTTTTATTTTTCTTAACTTCAATGACCTCACACTGATATGGAGACTTCCCTTACCACTACTTTCTCTCTCTTCAAGGACTTGCTTTTCTCCTGGGCAATTGCCATCTTCCTGCTAAAGTGGTAGAAAGAGCATGATTCGTGTTTGGGAATCCAAGGGGACATATTAGCAGCCACTAGTGAGTGAGTCAAGCAATGTGCCACAAATTAACAGCCAGGGAAGCAACCTAAATATTTATTTAAGTGTAGCTTTTTTAAAAAGGGCTGTTTGGTGACTCATCTGCAGATTACTGGGAAGTTACAGGTAATCTTTGCAGGACAAGGAGGGGCCACGTTAGGAGAAAATGAGGTGTTTTGCAGCATACAATATGCTGTAAAGTGTTAACACATTTATTAATCATATGTGGGCAGACAACTTCACACACTACCAGAATTTACTGTACCAATGTCATCAACGTATTGTATCTCTGTGAGTGTTATGAATCAGCCAACATGTGACATTAATTATCTGCATTTAGCATTGTGCAAACTGACATAATGATCAATTATGGACTAACACATCTGTAACTGTACTTACTGAAGTACAGAAGTAATCCCCCAGTTTTCTAAAACATTCTGGAAATATTCTGTACATGCTATATCTAACCAAATCCTGGTTTTGTCCAAAACTAACATTCTTCCATGGCTGGGAGGTGCAGCATGCAGTGCTCAACATCTGCTTCAGCAGCAGGTTTCATGGAGGTGGCTCTTCTCCCACCACTACAAGGGATCTTCTTCACTAATTCACCTCTTTTGGGAAATGTTTCTTGGGAAAATGAAGTTCTAGGAAATTGCTTCATGGCTTTGGATTGCTTTTTGATTAAATTCTTTGAATTTCAATTTCTCACCTCCTTTGTTCGTTCATAACTGGAAACACAAGGTATTTGTCTCACAGTTCAGGGTCATATGATCATTTTCAGAAACTGAAAAAATGATAGAAGAATGCAAGATGTTAGGTCTAAGAAAAAGAGAAGGGACAACAAGTAGAAAAAATACCTTCCACAATGAAGATTTTTCTGGAGACAGTGGCAATGCAAATATTGCCTATGCCCACTGAAAATAGGGCAAGAAAAAATCAGGTTAATTTTCTGAAAAAAAATTGTCTGGGATAAATATTAGAGAAAAGCTTCCTAATTTTACAGAGAGATGAGTCTTGGAACAACACAGGAAAGTTTGGACTTTCCTTTTCTAAAGTTCAGAAGAAGAGCTGAGGCAAACCTTGGCCAGGAAAGGTTGAGGATGACATCCTCATGTAGAGGATGATGCTTGTGAACTAGGTGGTCTGTGATTTTAGAATTCAGGCCATGAGGACTGTCCTAGCAGACTGACACAGTTACAGGGCTGGAAGAAGCCCTGTAGAGTGAGAGCCAGCCATCCCATCCCTCAGGGGCTCCTTAGGCAGAAATGGATTTGCTGTGCTCAAAGCAGCAGTGAAGAGCAAAGGAGTCCCACAGCAGCTTTAGAGAAGAGCTCCCAAGGAATGTGTTTTCGTCCATTTTCAGCTTCTGTAGTTCCAGAACTGGGAGTTCCCTCTGTATTTTATGCAGAATTCAGCACAAACAGGCCTTTGAACACCAGTGAAACAGAAATATCAAAATGTGATCCTTTCCCACCTTGAGAAACAAGCATGTACTAAACACTTATCTCAAAAGCAGAAGAGACAGGCTGTGGAAACATTCAGTCTAGAAATTAATCTTTTGAGCAGGAGCTGAGTCTGAACAGATTATATACATATTTGTGTTTGCCTGTTTTGAATTACTTGATGCTGTTTTCATCTTCAGCTGAATAAAATTTTAAATGATTTTTTTAAAAGTCCAGCACATTTGTCAAATTTACTACTGGAGTAAGTGGCACCCATGCTGATTTTTAGTGAGTGTAGTTCCTTACTGTAGTAGCTGACTTGGCCTTAATCATTTGGAAGCTGGACAAATACCTCCTTTGAGCCAAATCCACCTTAATCAAAGCTTATATAAATCTCTTAGTATCAGTAATCCTGTGCCTGCTAAACCCAGTAGTTATTTTGGTTGTATCTGGCAAGATAAAATTATCAGTTCTCAAACCCAGTGATTCTGTTTGTTTCCACGTCATTGTATTTTGTCACTATTTGTTGTACAGCAATATGTGTGTGTAAAAAATCCCCACAGAAAGTGTCCATGTTCATACAGGGCACAGGTATATGTTCTGCCATGTCACACCATGGCTTTGTAAGCAACAGAGGTCACTCTAGGACAGGACAAAACTCCCTTTTGGCATCCACTGAAGCACTCCTGAGGCAGTTCCTTATCAATTTCCTTTCTTGTGGTGTTAGCTGAAAATCGGTCATGTTTCTATGGCAGCAGTGCAAGGAAGGCATATTCACAAATAAATATTTACAGGAAATGTCCTTGTTTGGGAAACAAATAAGCACTTGCTCTGGAAATGCTGCTGCACCAGTGACATCCCTGTGGTAGTACTTGGTAGCGTCAAAACATTCTCTGTGAGAAACAGTGAACTCTGTTTGCACTGGCGTGAGAGCAAATGCCTTCAGGTACATCATTTCTCTCTGTGGTTTTTCCAGCTGTCTTTACCAGGAACCCTTTCACAGAGCAGGCCAGCCATTCTGTTTCCCAAATCCATTCATTTCTTTTTCACTTAGGGCTTATTTTGGATGTTAATGCACGCAAAAACGATCCAGACACATTCCTTTTCTCCAACCAGCTCTTCTTCCTGTCCTCCCCTGGGTATATTTTTGTGGCTGTAACATAAGAGGGGCATAACACTAAAGGGGGCCCCACTGAATCACTTCACAACATTTTATTTACCAGCCTTCCCTCCAACACTGCAGCCCTCAGCTCGCTTGTGCCTTTCTGTGGCTAAGGGGAATTCAGGGAAAACATGGCTTTAGTCCAAATGCTGGTTGTTTGCCCACCCCTAACTGATTAGGAATTCAGTATAGATCAGTGTAACTCGGTGTAAAGGGGTGAGCAGAGGCATGAACTAGTGCTTTCTACTGAAATGCCAAGTATACACAGCGCAAACGTCACACAAATTATCTGACCCTTGTTTTCTTCCATGTAACAGAAATACATGCCAACATGAAATATACCCAAATACGTGCCATTCATGCCACAAAACAAGTTATTAGGACATAAAATGAAATCTGCATTCTCCATTCTTTGTACTTCAGCAACAAAAGATGTCTGGCAGCTCAAGAAGATAAAGATTATCTCTGTACACCATATATCACATTCTCCTCCCTGATCTTTTCCTTGAGTTTTGGCACTTACTTAATCATTGAGGTATTTTTTTTTCAGGAACATGAGCAGCCTTTAGCATGGAAGATATCTGAATGTGGAATTCTACATACAGTAAGTTTCACCTTAAAAAAGAAAAAAAAGGGACATTTTTGTAGCTTGTTATATCTGATCAACATTTGTGCAACTATCTGACTTGTATTTGAACTAGCTAAATAAAATTTCCCATTAAGAGAGATGAGTATTTTTTCCTTGCCAAGACTGGCTTTCCTTTCTTTAGATGGCAACAGCATCTCATGACCTCAACCTTCTCAGCAAAATTCAAATATGAATGTGTCTGGATATGGGTCATGAACCTGGATACTGAAACATGAGTTCAGAAACACATGTAGTAGATGACAGTGGGGTTAAAGAACATCTTAGAAATGTCCCACTTTTTTCAAAAAACACAGCCTCACACAAGGAGATGTGTAGTGCTTGCTAAGCAATAGGAGGTAGG
Organism: Orthonyx spaldingii; assembly: GCA_013397795.1. Taxonomy (NCBI): domain Eukaryota; kingdom Metazoa; phylum Chordata; class Aves; order Passeriformes; family Orthonychidae; genus Orthonyx; species Orthonyx spaldingii. The sequence goes on along the minus strand of VZTJ01004374.1, from coordinate 502,199 downwards.
AGCCCAGGGCTCTGCCCTCAATACCCAAAACCACTATAAGCAACTACACATCCACTGGAGGCAATGGTTTATTTCCCAAAATTTGCAATTTATATGCATTAGGCAAAAAATCCCAAGTGACTCTAGTCTAGTTTATGGTTGCCCAGTAACATCTCTTGGTGTTGCTCAAACTCTTCCTCAAACCCTGCAGCGCTGACCTTGCAATCCCCACACAGCTCAGGAGTATGAGACACCACATCAGAATGATGCTGAGGAGCTGTTTGGTGCTGGAGTTATTTGTGTCCGACAGACCGGAGCAAACTGGTTTGAACTGAGCCTCTTGACATGCAAAAAGGAAATTACTTTCTCATTTGGCTCCATATATTTGAGTCAAGGTTAGTTAAGCTTACCTCCTTTCTTGCAGACCTGCTGATGAAGAAGTAAGCCTCCTCCACACCCTGGGGTTGCAGGTCATTCACAGCCACTACGTGGTCTCCGTGGTGAAACAAACACCCCAGCCTGCGAGGACCAGTCCACTCTGAAACGCTGTGGAGGGCAGACAATAAAGGAAACATACAGGACATGCAGTCACTGCAGTGGCTGGACAGGATTGCATTTATGGGGCTGCCCTCTGGAAATGACACACGCGTTCAATGACTTTGTAACTTTTTGATCTAGTTCTGGCTGAAACCATCACTAATTATTACACAGCATGCTGGATTCTGTAGAGCCCTTTACAACAGCAGCTGAAGTACAAACTCAAGTACACAAAGAATCAGAGAGAGCAAAAGGAATCACAAAGTACCAACAAGCACTGCCCCTGCCCTGTTTTGCACTGCCAAAACTGCACACGGGTGTCTGTAGTTGTACTTTTCTGTGCCTGTCACTTGTCCCCATCTCACAGGCACTGTCACAAGACATCCAGACTTACCATATTCGTCCTGCTGCTTCAATGAGTTTTAGGTAATTGTTAATATCAGCCAGGGGTACGAAAATATCCAGTTTCTGCAGCTGCATCTCATCTGTAACTTGACTGTGAGAGAAAAACATCAGAGACCAGAGAAACATAGAACAGCTCAAGTTGGAATGAACCCATAAGGACTATTGAGTCTAACTCCTTGCTCTTTGCAGACTCTGTAAAACTAAATGCTACAACTAAGAGCATCATCCAAATGCCTCTGGAATGCTGACAGGCTTGGCAAGCTGAAACCCGTGAACACGTCTGTCCTCTCTGCAACCAGCTGGAGAAGACACTTACCTGAGCAGTATAGACAAGTGAACCACTGAGAGGGGTAATGAGTTTTGCCTTCTCTGGAAGGCTGGCTGCAGGGTGGTGCTGCTTTCTGGGAATTTGATGTCTCTGCTTGCTTCCGAGTCTCTTGGACATGCACTGTTGTTCTGGCATTTGGGAGGAGATGGGAGCCCATCATGGCTGCACGTGAGCTGGCATCTCTCATCCAGCAGCTTACTGAAGAGGAATGATGATAAAAAATTAAGGGGTTTGACAATTCCAGGCACTCTTGCTGTGTTTGAAGCTGGACCAAGCAGCCATCAGCAAAGCAAAGAATACCAAGTTCTTGTAGAATATCCAGTGGACAAAATAAAATCTAAGTTAAATAAACAGTCCTTCTAAAAATGAACCATAAATCTCAAAATAAATGTTTTCAGTATGTAAAAACTATTTATTAAGCCTGAAAACATTCCAGCTAACAGCATGCCTTGACAAAGAAACTGAGTACAGATTGTTGGCCTTGGCTGTACTGAGTTCTGCAGGGATGTAAAGCTGTCCCTTGGGAGATGTAATAATTCAGAACTACTTGAACATTTTAGTTTTATTTGATAAGCCCTATAAGGCTTATCACATGTCTGGAGCTGACTCCCAGTCATGCCCCAAAGAAGACTGGGGTTAGAACCAAAAGCTGCTCTTGCTATGTATTAACTCAGATGGCATAACCTTGTGAGGTTTTTATAGTAATTCCCTCAGGGGGGGTCCCAAAGACACAGACGAGCTTGAATTAATCTGTTGGGGTAAACTGGTTAGTGGGTCTGCATGTCCAGTTGCCTCCCTCCATGTGGCCTAAGAGCTGACAGTCTGTAGGTGTCAGGCCCCAGCCAACAGCTACTGACCACTCCTCTGGCTCAGGAGGAGCTTTACCCTGCAGGCACACTTCTCTTCAGTATTCAGTGCTGTATTGGGGAGGTTGTAAAGTTTCCTTTCGTGGCCCTACAACCGTGACACAAAGTTCAGGTCTTTCTTTGTGACGTGGCAAACACTGTACCTTTGAAATACAGAGCAACAGAGCCGTTCTTTGGATGTGAAAATGAAAGTGAGGACGTGACCTAACTCACGTCCTTAATGGAAGTTGGGAGCTAATGCCCCTTCTCTACCTTCCTTTTCTAACCTCTAGATAATGCTGTGTGCTCTGGAGAGCACATGTCTGAAAGGTTGTTGGAGTTTGGCTGCAGTGACTCAGTAAGGTGGTGAGCTTTTGTGTCATGAAAACCCAGAAAAAGTATGAGTCAACAAAAAGTGCTGCCTCCTATGATCAGAGTCTGTCTAGGTGCAGGAGTCTGAAATGTGAGCTTTAATTTCATGTTGATGAGTTTAAATTTGACTCCAGTGTTCCCAAGAGCGCTGAGCTTTGTGAACCAAGACCCAACAAGGATTGATTCAAACAAATGCAGCCTCTAGATCCTGTCCTGCAAATACCAGAGATGTCAGCTCTATCTCTATTGCTGTGTCGCTTTTAATTTGCAAAACCTTAATGAAGTTGTTACTTACAGTGATTTCATTGACATATAAATGTTCTCCTTTACTGGGTAGTTCTGCACTGGCTTCTCTCGCACAGGGACATCAGACTCAGCTGTGGGGCCAGGCTTTGATACTTCAGTAGTGCACTGTCAGAAACACACAGCAAGACATTAATGTCATTACCCTGCCTAGAGAAGAAAACCCCCTTAATCTCCTTATTTTATTCAGTGCTCATGCTGTTTAAACACAATGGCTTATATAGCTTGACTTTCCTCAAGTCAGTCAACTCCCAGAAACTGGGAGCTAGGAAGGTGCTTGAAACTTAAAAGTTAATGCTGGAATTATTGGCACTGCCAGACTGGGACATGACCAGCTATATTCTAAAGTACTACCAGAAAAAAAAATTGTTGCCTTTTAATTTAAGCAAGCTGAAAAAGGAGACTTGTTCTTTGGGTATGCTTCACTTAGATTATATAACCAAATCACATTGTTAATGTCCGTAAGTCAGATGTACACTCGGTGACTTCTGCAGAAAACTGACTTCTTATCTTCTCCTGACCACTAATTTCATGGGAAGCCTAGAGGAATTAGCCTCCCAAATTGGGTGTCAAAATTTGTATAAAATTACCAGCATGATTTCTCCTGCTGCCTTGTTTCACAGCGAAATGTAGATACCGAAATGTGGATACCAAAATGTACCACAGTGTTTTAAGGGTACTGCTTTTATGCAGCTTACTGGTGCTTCGACAGAATTACATTTCAAAATATATAAAACTAATGTACTGTTACATTCTCTAAATGAAGTTTTCACTTTCAGAAAAAAAAGCCCATACTACCCTATTATACCATAGGCAAAAGCCATTTACAATGAAAGAGTCAATTTGGGGAATTTCAACAAAATCAACAATGTTTTTGTCAAAAAGCTGCTTTGCACCAGAAAGATCCTTTGAATGAGTCTAATGCATTTTTTTCTTGTATAAATGAAAGCTCTGTTACCTATTGTTTTATCTATATATTCCTTTTGCAAGGTACAAGTGGTTCCTCCTACTAGTTCCTCTTTGGCTCATTAAATGTCTGCTGTGTCCTTGGAGCTGTTAACAGACCAGGAGAACTCACAGCTGATAAACTACCTTTGCTAAAACGTTGCTGGGAGTTTGGTAATAATCTTCTTCATCCTTTTCAACATTTTCCTCTGGATCTGACAACCGCAGATTTTCCTCACTTCTTCCCAGAATCGTATCCTGCTGAAAGAATGGGTTTGTATTTAACAGGCTCAGTTATACAGATTAACCTGTATTTTTCCATTTATGTGAAGAAGTAATAGAATCAGCAAATAGTCACAGAAAACATGGGATGATACGTTTCTCCTGAGATATGCTCAGAGCCATTCTATTTTAGAAACAAGGCTTCTATATCTGTGCTCCCACCTATATTTTTGAAATTCAATGCACACAGAGAAAAACAGCCACTTGTGTTAGCATTTCTCATAGATGGGTTAGTGGCAATCAGGCTGTTGCAATTGATTTCACTATTTTGTTTAAAAGTCAAGTGTTTTAAATACTTTATGTATGAATCTGCATGAATTTAGGGTCACTCGTAAGAAAAAGATTTTCTATTTGCATTCAGTTCTGAAGTCCTTACATTAGGAAGAAAATCTGTAGGAAATCTAGGTGTGAATTTGGATATATTTGTCCTTTTAAAGCAGCTTTTAACTGCTATCAAATAAAGAATGAATGTGGGATTTCCCTGACTAATGAGAAATTTATTATCTCATACTTCTTTGTGAACAAAAAGATACTCCAGAAAACTGGAGATCTGACATAGAGTCCTTTGTGTCCTGAGTGATACTCTGCCTTCATAAATACCTGAAACATTAAGTTTTGAGGCAATTTGGTAAGTCAAGAAGAAATTAATCCCTCCACCAAGTCTACCTTTTCAAGTTGCAAAGAGAAATTATTTATTTTTATGTCTCCTTGTTGACTTCACTATAGTGAAGAGTATGGTAATTAGAATTTAGCTGCCTCCCAGTTCAATTCTCTGTGCCATGTTTGTCATGCAACTGTTTTTTATCTCTATGCTTACATCCTTGGTTTCCATGGCGATCATTTTAATAATTGCTAAATATGCCATGAATATATTACTGTTTTCAAGGTAATGTAAATTAAACTAATTACTTTCTTACATGTAACAAGAAGAAACTAGCAACGAATATTAATTAAGGATGATTAATGTGGTTTCTTTTTTCCTTGTTGGTATAAATGGCATTAAAATCAACTCATGCCATGGGAGTCAGGACAAACTTCAAGTGTCTGTTGAAACATAATATAGATTTGCATTGGAGAGAAAGTAGGCTATGGAGAAAATTTTCTGTAGCACAAGATAGAAGTGACACCTGGAGAACAACTGAGGCATTGTTACCTCTAAGCTCCTTAAGGAAACTTATGTGTTGCTGTTACAGAGAGGAAACCTTCTTTCAAAAAATCAGGTGTGTGACAGATCCCAGCAAGGGTGCCTTGGTGCCTGCAATACAGGAATGCACAGCACAGGGTGATGCAAGGCAAGGCTCCTCATTTTGATGTATTTCAGATACTGAAAGCTGTGTATCAAAGTAGCTGATACTGAACTGCTGAGTGAGAGGAGGTCTGGTAGCTCCAAAAGTTGTGTTGAAAAGGAGCCAGGTCCCCAGATCTCTCCAGGGTCCCTGCCAGCATGACTAGACTCACTAACATGGAGAACCCTGTTTGCATGAGTTTTCAAGGTCTGGGCCTGGATGAGGGAACCACTAATAAAAAGCAAAACACATCAGAGGCTTGAAATGGGGAGTCACACTGCTAAAAGGAAGTAAATACATGGGGTTAGTTAGGAAGTCAGTTGTCTAGATGTCACTGAGCAGAGAATAGGTCCAGAGATGTTAGCAGGTGTTAAACTTATGAGGCAAGAGAAATATTTTTATCGAACGAACAAACATTGTTGTTTCTTGTTCTCTGTACAGCAAGGTTATTTATTTTCACACATACCGAAACAGAAACATGAGCTTTGTGCTATTCCCTCTGCTTCAGGCTAAAAAGCTAAAATCCAAATTCCTTGTCTTTTAACCCTCATGGTCAGTCTGTCCCAGCCTGAACAGCTGCATGTAATACCTGCTCTCTGAGGCATCATAAGTATGAGAAGAATTAATGAATAAGACAGAAAAGGTATGCACAAGAAAGAGATACAAAGAGATTCTTGACATATACTCAGAGCAGGACTGGTTAAAATCAGACCAAGAGTTAACTCAGTGCATTTCAGAGCTCAGACTCACAACTGAATTACTGCAGCTTTATAAAGTACTGTGCATCAGCTGAGCTATGCTGACTGCCCATGGCATTGCAATGTAGTTTCAACGATTCACTTCTTTCCACTAAATTTAGCTGTATTATCTCATACTTGTTGTCAGCCTATATACAAGGATGGTGATTGCAGCATGTGACTTACCACCCTGCTAGCTGTGATAGCAGAACAGATTCTTTGCCCTGTATCTCAGCCACTCCAGGTCATAGTTCAGTGCATAAACTGCCAATAAAGATGAGTTTAAGCTGCAGACTGGTGTGGCAGAGCCTTGGTTGTGCCTTCTGTCCTCCTGACTCTGCTGCAAAGGCAGCAATCCATGGCAAACTGCTGCAGGCACCAGTTCAGGGAACACAGGTCAGAACACTTAGCCAGTAATACACGATAACATTCATCTCTTTATCTTTCCAAATCACTCCTGCTAGATATGGAAGTGAAATTACTTGAAGACATATTAATGCTGACAGAAGGTCAGTTCTAAGATGTCCCTCAATTTAGCAAGCCCTTGTTCTGTAATTTAGTTACATTGACTTGATTGCTACTGGCAAAAGGCTGAAGAAATAAACCATTTAGGAACAACTGTGGCACAGCTGAGAAATGTGCAGAGAGGGACAAATCCTTAATCAGTGCAACTGCAGGGCTTTCTTCATCAAGTTTGTGAGAGCTGTCACAAGTTGGAGTTGCTGCACAGAAACTCTGAGGATCTGACTCCAAAATCCCCAAGAAAACACAGGTATTTCAAGGAAGTTTTCAGAAGATTATTTTCAGTGGTAAACAAGAAAACAGACTACATATTTAGGAAACTTTCATAGCGGAAATCAACTCAGTGTGCTGGGAAAGTAGGTAGATAACCTAACCACAGATACCCAGGTGAGATAAAAGCCTATAGCCACTTCTGCAGGTGGAACAAGGCAAGAACTGTTTGATTTGTTCTGCTCACCGAGCTTGGAAAAACTCCTCTTGGTGAGTCACAGTGAGCCTGATGTGGGCCAGGATCTGAATAAGGCCTGTTCTTATCTTCTGAGGAACCATTCTCCTGTATACAAAGCAAAAAGTTTGATTCCTTATAAAGTACACTGGAGGTGCTTCATCCACATTCAGCCGCCTCTTGCTGGACCATTTGCACGCAGCTTTGTGACTGCAAAAACCCAGCAATTCCTTGGCTGCTATTTCACCCTGATACCTAGACTGCAATTGCTGTGGGACAGCAGCAATGCCTTCCCTCCTTTATATTTAAATATTGAGGGAAAAGTCTGTAAAGATCACGGGAACTGGATCTGAACCCTCCTCTAAGCTTTACAGCCTAAAAACAGAGAGATAAAGAAAAGCACAATCACAAATCAGGAGGAATGTGGCTAGCAGCTGCCAAAACAATCATCACATGCCTCTGCCAAGGCATGTCAGAGCAAATCTTCAGGAGTTTACTTAATGTCCACTAACATTTGCCAGTCAGCTGAGACAAACAGTGAATATTGTCTCTCATTGCCTTTACTTACATGCAGACTTTCCTCAAAAATATCTCCCTTGTGGAGTCTCTATGTTGTTACCATCCAGGTTGTACTCAGGAACCCCACCAGAACAATCCACCCAGATACCCACTGCAGAAGCTCTGGTTTTTTGATGGAAAAACAACCATACAAATGAAATTTCACAGTCATGCCTAGGCACAGACTCGTTATTAAGGATGGTTAATCTGTTTACCTTTTGATAGTTTTGCCTGTTCGGAAAGCTGGTCATATCTACAGAATTCAAGAACAGTGGCAAAGAGGAAGGCCGACCTTTGACTTCTGGATTTGGAAGATCTTGGGTCTAGAAATAAGGGAACAGCAGTCTAAGAAAACAAGCACCTTTTGGGTGTGGGCTAAAATGTACCAATGCATCCCACTGGAGCAAATTTTACTTCTAATGGCTTAGAGGCATTGTCTACATGGCAGTTTTCAGGCAGACATTAATTTGTTCTGCTTCCACTTTGAGCTGGAAGCTGCAGGGATGTGAGTGAGTACTTAGTGCTGAGTCTAAACTGGATGGCTAACAAGGTGCAGAAACTTGGGCCTGAGCTTGAACTGCCAGGGCTTCCAGACTGATGTAAAACAACCAAAATGCACCCGCTAAGTGTAACACATAAGTTTTCATTCTGATGCATCAAAGGTGTGGTTCATTGCAGCATAGTATCAATCATCTCCTCATTTCCATATGGCTTATTCTTCAAAGAGATTCCTTCAGTGTAAAATCAATTCCAGTGAAGACAGACTGTGCAATGTCTGGTCATGCACAAAGCCAGGGTACAGGTTTCATATGAAAATGAATTTCTGAATTACCAAGGTCAGAGGCAACTTGCAAGGTGAAAATCAGGAAATTCCTTTGCACAGTTTTCTAATGAAAATAGAAATGTCTTTTTTTTTTTTCTAAAATCAAGTATAGTAACATGTCACCTGAGGGCAGCATCCACCTGTTTTGTCCTCCCCACAGACTGAAGATATCAGAGTGACCCAGTCCTCTGTTTCCTGCCTGTAGGGTGGAACAACAGGAATGAAAACTTATTGACAGGTAACACACAAGGGTAATCCTTTTGTCTACCCACTTCTTCTTATGGGGCCCAAACCAAAAATTCCTGAAACCTGTGGGGAAAACTCTGCACCTTCCTTTCAGGAAGGAGTGGTTGGGTGGTCATGGCCAAATGACAAAGTCTGACTCAGAGAGTTAACAAGGCTTGAGAATGCATTTGGGCCATCAGGATGAGAAACATGCCATGAAAGGACAGTTGAAGCAGTTTTTCATGCTTGCAGTGGATTTAGTTGGATTAATTCTGGAATGTTTCCCACTAAGTGTGGGCTGTGGGAGCCGCGCCCAGGGGAAGGCGTTGGGTGGCACGCTCAAGTAACACTCAGGTATGTGTTTTTCTTCTGTGCTTATCAGAATTTCACACAGCTGCTCTTCTGCAAAAAGGCAAAAAATCCCCTGACATGCTCATGACTGGGAAACTGAAGAGGAGCCTGTGGGAACCAGCAGCACAGGAGGACTGTGACAAACATCCTTCCTCACCTAACTGAGCTTTGGCTGATCACCTCCACAGAAACAATTTCTGCCCCTGTTCAGGACTCAATTGCAGCCTGAACAAGCAGGGACTGCACCACCCTTCTGCAGCAAAGGCTCCAATCAGTACATACGGGATCTGTTTTCCCTCAGGAGAATTTTTGCCTTCAGTCTGCTTCCCTTGATTAATAACCTGCTTTTCAGGCAACATTATTCCCTGTGGTTTATCCATAAGGAGCAGAAGTTTTCTAACTCCCATGAACTGCTGGGTGAGAGGGCAAAGGTCTCTGCTTTTTCTTGACCCCTCACCAGCACAGTTTGAAATGTCACTGCCACACTGAGGTACTGCCACTGCCATCCCCACTCCCAGCCCCGTGATCCCACTGCTTTCACATGTTGGATGCTGTGACAGTGTGGCTGCAGGGAACGTGAGCCAGCAAAAAATTAACCCAGCCATGAGGGGGACAGGAAATGGCATAAAAGAGAGCTGTTTTCCATTGGATCAGCCAGCTAACCACCTCATCCCAGAGCTGTGCCATCAGTAACTGAGACACAGAAGGGAAGGGAGTGGCTGTGGAGGAGCAGGACCCTGCCTTGGGGCAGCAGCAGCAGCTGAATGCTAACATTTAACTCAGTGTAACAGTACTGCCACACGGCTTTTGCACATCTTGCTACACCCACCTGCTGTTCCCAATGAGGTAGTAACATCTGCTTCCAGTGCTGATGGACATCACCTGCTCGGGAAGGCATTTAAACATCTTCCTCACAGTTTCCATAATTTCAGCATTACTTATGCCAACTTCAATACTTATGATTCTGTGAAGATAACCATATGAAAGATCCTAGATAACTCTACACAGTTACATACACATAGACACACACATAAATGTGTGTATGTCCATATTTGCTCTAAGCACAGCATAATATGATGAGATCTGCAAGGCAAAAGTTAAACATTTTTCTATAGAAAAATAGTGCTCAAGAAAATAATTGTACACATTCAAAAGAGATGGTCTTTCAATGAAGAAAACCTCCAAGCAAAAAAATAGAATTAACTTTTGCAAAGTGTCCAGACTATGGATCCTCATTTCTGGAAAAAGGGGCTGTTGGTTTAATTCAGAAACTTGATAAGAAATGATAGTAAGAAAAATTTCTTGTGGAAGTTTTTTAACCACTATAAACCAAAAGATTTGATTAGAAAGTAATTGTATATTAATAGTGTTTTAATGGAGGGGAAGAGGAACAGAAGTACTCTTAATGGATACTTGAAGCACTTGAAGCACTACTTCCATTAACTTCCAAGGAGGTAAATTAATAAAAATAATAACAACAATCATTATGGTAATAATATAACCACATACCACTAAGAAAGCTGCAATATTTTTGAAAGTTTCACAATATAAATCCTTTTAATGGAAGCACAACAGCAGTGTGGTGCAGTGATCTCCATGCCTAAAAATTCCAGGAGCCTGGAGTATTAACCTCTAGACCTGACATGTGATATCTTTACATTTCCCACTACATTTTCTGCTTCCCTTGCAAGTACCTCATACCACCTGTGACACGGTAAAGGGTGCCAGTACAAATCCAATGCCACCCAGTCTTGCTGCAGTGGCACTGTGCTGACAGGAACAAAATGATCAACCCAAACAATCAAAGCAGAGCAATTTCTTGGCAGGATGAAAGGGAGAGAGCAACTAGAATCAGCCCACAGAGTTATGTGAAAGTCAGGAGGTCTTTGCACAACCTGCAAAGCACTTTGTGAAGCTGCAAGCTGGGTGTGTGCCACAGCTGAGAGTGGCATAGCCTGTCCTTGTGCACATGTGAATGCATGCACAGCACTGTCCTCACAGGAGGTAAAATGTGTTTTACTGCAGGAACACAGCCTGTGGGATCACGGAGCCCAGCAACGTGTCTCGTTTGCAGATACATCACAACAATCACTCGCACAAATGCATCAAATGACAATAAAGCAAGTCAGGATTTTCACTTCTACATATATCACAGTTGCACCCGAAGCCTACAAATCCCAAGGGACACTTTTCTGGACTTGGCTGGGTTTGAATCAACAACCTCATTCAGAAACAAGTGCTTGTACAATCAGTGGCCATTGAAGAGTGCTGATACATGACTTAAAATTAAAAAAGATGATGCATTTGAATTACATACTGATCAACAGCTATGGAACCTTTCACATGTTGGCCTTTTAGATACTTCAGGATGTAATTCCCATTGCTGGATTTGGACAGGACAAAAAGACGCCTTTTCCAGGAATTCTGCCAAAGAGAAAGCAATTTGTCTCTCATTAAAATTCAGGATAGCAGATGTGAGGGATTGCTGAAATATGACTAATCTATGCTAGTATACCTGTGAGCTGAAAAGTTGAAGAGGTGGTGATTTGATGAGGAATCCGTGCTTGCAGACTCCACCTTCAGGGCAAAATGTGTTTTGAACTCTCACTAATCAAAGAGAAATGAACAGTACCATTACTTAACTTGCTGCCAATTAATCTCTTAAAAAAGACCTGCTTGAAGTGGAAATTGTTGCTTAGCACTAGGGTTTTGTGCTTAAAAGGCCATAAGACAAACACGAATAAAGGCTGTAAAATATAGAGCTAGGCCCTGCTTCTTTGATGTTAATCCTGACAACTGGCCCAAACTGCAAACTAAGGGTAGTGAAAATGTAAGGGCTCAGAAGATATCATGAGCTGCTGTCTTATTTAACTGATCTTATTTTACTTTTGGGGTCTGGTCTTATTTAGCTTCATAATCAGTGTTCTGAAACACAACTCTAATGAAATTCATAGATTGCATTCAATCAGCTAAGGATAGATCATCTTACAACTTTACTACTGTTAAATTTTATTAAAACAAATTTTGTACCTGCAGAATTTCTTTTACTTGTAGAAGCCATCCTGATTGTTTCTTCCACCCAGATAACAAAGAGAGCAAAACTGTCGAAGCTAATTCCTTTCAGTTTGCTTGCTGCTGAGCAGCATTTCACTGCACACACAATTGCTGTTGAGAAAATAACAAAAACCTTACAACTGTAAATTTTCATACTGATGATCAAAATATATAAAACAGCCATAATAACTATAAATTTAAATATAATTATAAACAAATTTAAATAATATTAAATTATGCACTCCATGCTATATTTGTTATTTTATAATACAATCATAAAACTACAAATAATAAATTCTACCCATTTTTATAGGCCAAAAAGATTATTTGCCTAGAAGTGGTGAGAGCAGCCAAGAGAACTTCATTTTGCCCTTTCTTTTGCACTAGTCACAACACCTGTAACCTAGGAATACTGCATCCATGTATGTTTCTGACAGTGCTTTGCCAGTGTGATCAGTCCTGTATAACACTGGCATAGCTTGGCCTAAAGAGTTTAAAATGTATGTAGAAAATACAGTTAAAATATTATGGCAATATCAATAATCTGCAAGTCTGTAGTATTCTTAATACAATGCCTTTCCAAAAGTTTCCCTTTGTCTTACCTCAAAACTCTCATTCCCTGCAAAATCAGATTTTGGCTGGAAGTTGTTTGTTACCTACAAGGAGGTGACACAGACCCTCTTGTGCCACCTGAAGTCACAGAGACTCTCCTGGGAAAACCTGAAGGATTACAAGTGCTGTTCTCTGGTTCTTTGCTGAGAAACCTGGCTGCAGTGAGAGATTTAAGGGCTTTCCTTTGTTTCTGTTTCTTCAATTATTTACTCTATGGTGCCAGAAGTAAACATGGTACAGTCAGGTGGTCAGAAATGGGGTGGGTTACACACAAAATTTTACACCTGAGACACACCTAAAGCTGCAGACTTTCATTGCTCCTTTTCCAGGCTGTAATTGGGAACGACCCACTGCAAACTTAGGTCCATCGGAAGTTTCTGCATGCACAACATTTCTGTCTGTATTTTTTGAGAGTTTTTTTAGGGAAATCTTCCCAATTTTTGCCTTTTGGGGAGAAAGATTTGTTGTATGAATGCTGTGATAAACTGTTAACAAAATTTGCTTCTAGAGTTTTCATCTGTTGCCTACCAGAAAAATAAAAGGACAAAAAAGCAATTTCCAAAACTAAAAATGACTGCACACAAAGTCAATTGTAGGGGCACATGCCTGGGGTTGCAATGAAAGGTAAGGTATTATTTTGTTCAATGTGACTGACAGAGTCACCTCAAGTGGCAAATGATGCAATTACTACAAAACAATGTTCCAAGAGCCTATGACAGGATAAAAGACTCTTCTGGATGTCAGTAAAAGTCAAGATCTGCACATGGGAAGAGAAATACCCGTGAGATCAGTTGTGCTATCTCACTCTGCCTTTTGTGATAAAGTTTTTAATTGTTACATTTAATTGTCTTTTCAAGAGAAAGCAACATGGTAAATAGGTTACATCTAATTCAAAATAGATAATGCCAATTCCATGATTATACCCTCTCAGATTTTTGTATGCCAGGCATTAAGGGATTTGATTGTTTCAAACCTTTTGAAATGCAATGAGATCCTTCAGTCAAAACACAAATAAAATACTTCAAATCATTAAGACACCAGCTATTATAAAACTTCAAAAATTTCCAAGATAAGGAAAACAAACTATGTTAATACTTACAAGCAAAATGTCTTCATGGTGAAGAAAGTTTTAGAGAAATACACCTTCAAGTAAATCCAGATTCCTTGTGTTGCCTCCTGTAGCAAAACATCATGTGTCCTTGCCCTAAATTGTGATTGCCTTCTTATAGTCCATGTACAAATACAAACACCCTGAAATATGACCCACAAGGAAATGTCTGCTTCTGCATGGGAAGCAAACGAAAGACTGCTCTGGAAAGGGGAAATCCAGATTAATATTCACTTCAAAGCAATGAAAAATATGCACATTTAAGGCAGTGATAAATGTCTCTGATACAGAAAAAAAGCCTGGAGACAGAGTGCTTTTGTTGGTTCAGCTTTCTGAACAGTCCCTTCATTTCCCGAGCTGTTTTCAAAGCATAATATCCACTCATGAGTGGAAGATAAAGCAACCTAAAGAACTCTAAAAGATTGTAAAAGTACCATAAAGTGAAGCCAATTTCAGATTTAAACAGCATTTAGTTAAACATACAATAGTGAAGCAGGATTTCTTATGCTGCCTATGTCATGACAAGGTAATTTCAGTGTCCGTCTTGGCTATAAGTAAATTCTTGGTAATATCTCCAGCAACATTCAGGATGTCAATAATGATAGTGGTTTTACAAACTAAACCGTCTGGTTAATCCTGCAGATGGTAAGGGAATTGCTTTCCAATAGAAAAGTTATAGATTTGATCAGGGAAAAAAGCTAAAACACCCTGCAGCTTTTAAACCACTGTTCAGCAACCTGGCTCTGTCCGAGTGGAAGGATCAAGCTTCCACATTCTGAGCGGGTTCCTTCAGGCTCATGGGCTGGCACAGCTCTCAGCTATGTCAGTATCACCACTCGGGGTGATGTCTGTCAGCATGAAATTTTCTTCTTAAATAATATTAATGTTCTTTGGACATGATGTAAAGTAGTGCACCTTCTATGAGACCCTGGTTCTGACACAAGGGGATGTTTTTCTCTCTGTCTTTCACTACTACCCTAAGTTATCTTTCCTCTCTGGCAGTGTATTCAAGTATTTTATGCTGATCTTTCTATATCTCATATACTAGAACTGGCCTGAAGGATAGTTTTGGAGACAGGGGAATACCTCAAGCAAATAAATACGAATGAACTCTAAAGACATGAAAGAGCTTCCAGAGAAGTAACAAACACTGAAATGTTGGCTGGACATGGTAAACCAGGAATATCCTTAATGCCAGAAAATAGCTTAAGATGGAGCTATTTGGCAGAAGCAATAGGAAGAACACTTTCACATGCACTGCTAGAGCACTGTACAATTTACTGAATAAAGGGAAAGATTAGGCCCTGGTAGATCAAGGTATTTCCAATAAAATACTTCCACTAACTTTGGTTTACTCCAAGAGAGGATGTGGCCTGTCCAACGCAAGTCACCCAATTAATTTTTCTAATCTACCTTTCCACTGACACTGTAAACCTCCTCCTGAAAAAACACCAGAGACAACTTGCATTCTTTAAAGAGAAAGGGACTGGGATATATCTTGGTTGGTTTTTACTTCACTAGATGGAGTGACAAACACGCAGATATACAAAGGAAATTTAAAAAAAAAGGTCTTTATTGATGCCATGCTCAATATGTCCATAAAACAACCATTTGTTTAATTCAAACAACTGTAAATTTGACTTATGAAAAAAATATATGTCTCACTATGTCACAGTATTTGTAAGAAAATAAACTTAACAATTTGGTAACTTGCCTTTAATACTATGCACTTATTTCCTTAGAAGATTGCAAAAGAATATAGAGTACATTAACTGGGAAAAGGGTGAACAACTAGTCCTTTATCAGTTTAACCAAATCATTAAACTTACTTTTTCAGCTAGCTACCAATTAAAGTGGATATAAAAAGTAGAAATATAAACATCACCAACATAACGCTAAAACACAAAATCAAGACTCTACAGTAACTAAGAAGGCACTTCTGGTTTCTGATTCAAGTAAGCATTTCCAGTTTTGGCAAAGCTCCTCACAAATAGAAGTCAAATCTAAATAGGCATTTGTTACTGGAATATATAGTTCTGTCTTTTCAACATTAAATTTTAACGTTTTATAATACAGCCTTGGCATTAACTTTCTGATGGTTCAAAAGTTCTGAATCAACAAGCAGACATCTTTATTTCTGCAAGCAGAACTGCAATACCATTGTTTCAGGTTGTTCTACCAGTCAATTGTCATTTGCAAGGCAAAATATCTTTACAATCGCACTTCAATATGGTATCATCCAAGTAAAATTTTCCAATCTTTTACAAAGATTTTAGTTTTGATTGTTCTATTTGTTACATTTCTATACTGTTCAGGTAAATAATCCAAAAATATTGATTTTTTTTATACATTCATCTTCTGCTAGAATGATGACTAAGTAAACTGACTTCCAGATTAAGCATAGAGCAACCATTAGCCTTCATTAATAATGTTCATTAAAAGGAAATGAATATATTAGACTAAGAAAAACCCTTTTAAATAGCTACAAACTGTTTTATCACTGGACATGCCCATAATATCATGGTCTTTGGAAATTTCCAAGGAGGTTATGGTTCCATGAGCTAGCAGTAAACGAGAAGGAGTCCCAAGATTTTTGGTTTTATTCTTAATTTATAATCTGCTTTCTGGGAAAAACCTTTATGGGTCAGGTAGCTGACTCATAACATCTTCAGTAGCCATAAATCATGACAGCCACACTAAGGGAAATCAAGATACAATAATTAATAATAGCTGTCAGGCTGGCCCACAGCTTCTTTAAAATATTGCATATTGTCCATCCATCAGATACCCCAGCTTATACAGCATAAAAATCTAGTTTATTTTATTAAAAATGTGCTACTCTTGTTTATAATCACATCTCCACCCAAAACCATACCCTGATCTTTCACCACTGGCTGCATGAAAAGGCACTTTCAGAAGTAAAGTTCCTTAGTGAGCATGGAGACCACGCAGGGAATCTGCTTCTTCTCACTGAACCGGGGATCGTCAGACTGGGACTCGAAATTTGTGGCCACCACGTAGTTGACCCGTGTGAGGATCTGCATGATCTCCAGCTGCTTTCCATGCTCATTTAGCACGGAGCACAAAGACTGCACAAACCAGGAGCCTCTTCCAGGATTTCTCCACGAGTAATAACCTGACAGGAGACACATGGAAGAAAATATGTGGGGTTGTTTTTGCTCTTTTTTGTGAAAGATTCTGGGCAAAGATTAACAATGCACACACAGAGGAAAGCTGAACTCTTAACATTTGTGTAACACACCCACTTCATTAAAGTTGAGGATAATGTGTATTAACTCTCTAAACCTCACACTATTAAAGTACCATTATACATTTTGGCATTTGGGAAACTGCAAGAAGTAAGATTTCACAGGTTTCCTCTCTGAGAGTAAGTTTTGTCCTGTAACTGTTCCTCTTCCTGCCTTCATCACATATTCAACACTCTGGGACATGGAAGGGCAGGATTCCCAGAAAACAGTGCTGCCTTTGCCATCTGTAATCTCCCTTTTCCTTCCCAGCCAGTGTAGAAGGGGTGGATACCCAATATACACCAGACCTTTGTGTTTTGCCCATCAATGTACAATGTGTCATCAGTGAGGGTCCACCTACAATCCAGTCACCATGGATGGTGAGTTTCCAGGCTTCCACCCCCACCCTCTTTTCCTCACCTGGCACTGTGGAATACGCAAACAGAAAATCTGCTTCTACTGGGATTTTGTATCTCGGGTTGGCATCTGTCTCCAGGGTGTCATTGGCAGGTCCAGAGTCAGTTTGTATACCTTCGTCAAATTCAGAGCCTCTGCAGGCCTGAAAGCAGAGAAGATAAACAGACTTTGTCCAATAAGGAGAAACAAGGTACTGTAACAATTAGTATTCATCAGCATTTTTAATGGCTTCAGTTCTAAGCAGTACTTTGCATATATTAGAAGCAGAGATGCAATTCTGGGGGATGTCTCATTGTTCAGTGATAAAGTTACTAGCTTACCCATTTTAAAACATACACCCTGTGCAGCAAAGGGAGGTAAAGATGTTGAGGTTGTGCATCTCAGTTGTTTGTCAAAGTGCCATGTCAGCATTAGTTTATTCTAACCATGATTAATTTTACTAATTTAGAGTCATTCTCAGCACTCAGTTATTAGATAATGCCTTGTGCAGCGTGACTTCTGGACAATTTCTTTACAGTGGACTCCACTGGTGGAGACTCTTCAGTGCGGGCAACCTGTTCTAGTGTTTGACCATCCATTACCAGTATATTGCGTTTTTAATATTTTTCCATTCATCTCTTTGATTCTTAGTTTTCTCTTAATCATGGGTTTAGCTAAAGGGCACACTGGGACAACAGTCTGGGTGGGTAATTTTCAGCTCTTGATCAGTAGCTTTGACTGACAGCTCTTGCAAAAGAACAAGTGACTGGCTTATACAACAGGGCTGGTTGCTTTTATTAAGATAATTTTAAAGTCTATAAAGAAACCATTTCAAAAGTGTAATTAGAAGAAGCATCACTTTAGTAGTATGAAGACTCTAAAACAGACAGTCTTCACTTTGAGGATGAGGATTAATTGATGGAACAGCCTAGGGAAAACCACATCTGCTATAAGTCTTATATGTAAATAATACTGTGTATTAGGTAAAAAAGAGAATTCAGACCCATAGTTAATGCTGTTTGAAATGGTTGTCTTTAAAAGTTTAACTAATATACAATTAATTGTATGCTAATTTTAAAATGTAATATAGATTTTTAGTCTACTGAGAAAGAGAAAAAATATTTCTTTTAGCAGTAATTCGTTGAGGCAGCCTTAATTCAAAGAGACCTGGGCAGCATTATCCTTGTTGAAAATCATGTACTGTCCTGAGCTCTGTCTGCACAAAAGGGAGTTTCTCCTTCTGCTCTGAAGTTCATATATTGCCAAGAGAAACCATGTAGAAAATTACAATAATATTCTTTATACCTGTGATTCTTGTATATAAATTGTCTTTTAAAAACAAATGTTTTACCCACAGAAAACTTCTCCCAACACATTTTTTCACAAAACCTCCAGCAATATTCAGTAAGTTAAGCTACAGGGTTTTTCTAAGGCAGACAACAGAGCATGTTTTCCCCACTGCAGCAGTAGAATACCATATTTACCTTAGGGCTATTACCTGAATGAAAAACAGTTTGGGTTTGCCTATAAGGCTTTTACACTTGTCTCCTCTGAACAGTGCAGTCAGACTCTTGATAGCCATGGGTCCATCTGTGCCATAGATGAGCCCTTCTTCCCCATGGCTTAGGAGGATACAGGCAAAACAAGCAGCATCGCTGTGGTTCTCCTCGGCAGCTACAAGGCAAATACTTCTTAGTCAACAGGAAGCAGTGTTTTAAATGGAAATTATATTTAGCAAATACATTTTTCTCAGAATAAATATACACTGGGCCTCTACTGTCAGGCATAAGAAAGAGTGGATCACTTTTTACAGTGTGATTAGTACCTTGAGTACATGGATGCATCCTTCACTTGACTCTGAGTTTAGCCCACTGGAACCAATAGGCTGAACTCCTTCTCTAATATGACAAGGCTCTGCACCTAATACACAGCACAAGTGCTTCACAAGAACACTGTGTGTTTCTGAATTGATGTTGGGGGATAAAGTGTGGAATTAAGCCCAGTCCATTCAGAAAACAAATCGTTCCATACAGAAAACTGCATGTGTGGGACCTAAACAATCTGCTCTACTTTAACGTGCTTTGAGCAGGGAGTAGATTCAGTGACTTCCAGAGGTCTGTTCCACTCTGAATTATTCTATGATTCTGAATTTTTACCTTGCTTCAGTAATTTTTCCATGTCATGACGGCTTCGGTCGTTGTATGTATAAACCTCAAACCCTAAGTTTTTGAAACTCTTAGCGAGATCTCCAGCATCTTTATCGGTGCCATTGCGTGTGCCCATTCCTGCCGGGAAACAAAGAACATGGTTGACTGCACACTACACAACTCAAAACGATTCACGTGTTCAAAGGTAAATTTGTAAGTTTATAATTGATGAACTTAAACAATGTCTCAGTGACATGTTTTTAAAACAATCCTCTAGCAGCACTGAGTACAAATCGTGAGATTTTAAAAATAATGCAACGTTCAGTGTTAACACATCCTGAAAAATGCTGCCAATGCCTCCAGCACCTTGCAACATGGGACCTCTAAGGATGATTCATCTCCTTTTGGTTATGCAGTGCAACACAGGCACAAAGCACCCCATGGAAAATCTGTTGAAAAGTGGCCCTGTTATACCCAGTAAAAGGAATTGATACACAAACTTTGGGGAAAACAACTTACTGTGTTTGCCAAGTGTACAGGAAAAATCCTACAAACCTGATTATAACACAAGTATCTGTCTACCTTGAAACCACATGTGGTCTGGAAACTTAAATGCAGGAGTGTGAACAGAGCACAGCTGTACCTATTGGCTTTTGTAACTCATAGCTGTAGCTCAGGGACAGAGAATTTATAACATGGGTTGCAGATGCCAAAGTTCAAACTTTAACAACATAGTTTTAAACTCTAGAACAAAGGTTTAGTTTGAACTTGGTACAGCCAAGAGACATGGTCTTTGAGACATGTACTGAAAACATATTGAAAAGAGTCACTCTAACATAAGTGTTAGAGAACAGGAGAAGTTTGAGGAACAACTATTTATCAAAAAGGATAAATACATTCATTAAAATTCCATGTCCTAAAAATAGAATACTTACTGATTAAAGAAAGTATGCAAATTCTATGGTCTGTAATGAGTATCATGAAAGGAAGAAGATTACCTGTTTTGTCTTCAAAATTTTTGTTGTTTATAATAATACATTTGCCAACTTTCTTGTAATCCATATTATACTGGAATGTGGGTGTAACAATTCGGTATTGATTACTGAGAGAGGGCTTTGGCTGTTCTTCTTCTCCATTCTTCTTTTTTCTAGGTGAACCACATGAAATCGCTGTTAGAGACCAGTCACATGCATGGGCTATTTATTGTAATTCAAACCATTCGTGCAGCCCTGCCCAATGTTTCTCCTTCTCTAATGTTTGTTTTCTTCCTTTACATTTCGGATCAAGGCATAGAGATCTTGTGATTTCCATGAAGTGATTATTGTGTGAGGTTGGATTTCTGACGAGGTAAAATAACTCTGGAGTGAACTGCAGCCAACAGCAGGACACACAGATCCTGACCCAGAGATAAAACAAAAGGCCTACATGAAGTGAGGCTGGCAGTAACCTTTTGCAAACTGTTTCTGGACATCTTTTACTGTAAGCAATTAATGAAAGAACAGACAGATTTCCCTTAAAAGCTATTCCAGAAACATGAAGAGTTGCAGTTTACCCAACTGTGTGATGAGATTTGTTTACTGAATCACCATCATCCCTAAATTCTGTGAAGATTAAGACTAAGCAGTAAATAGTTTGTACTGATAAAAGTTATAGATGTGAACAGGTCATGTGTTAATTTGGTCTGCCAAACAGCAGCCTGAATCTATGCAAAAACCTAAGCACATTTTAATGTAGTCATTGATACCTGAACTTCACTTCAAATAAAAGCTAAGAAAAACCAACCCGAACTACTATATTACTTATGTTAATGGGTTATATCAATAAATGTTCTCTGGTTATATGACTGTGTACTGATCTTTTTGCTATGTACAGGAGTCTTGGACTGGATTAGAAAGAGAAGCCATGGGCCAGCACAGACATTACTCACAGATTTAATCTCAATGAAGTATTAACATCAAATCAATTACAGCCAGCATGCACACCTGGTGTACAAGCATGAGGAACTCAGCAGTACTTGCTTTCACAGGTGGAATTTTTGGTCCAAGCAGGTGGCTTCAGATGTGGTTAAGATTTCCTCAAGCAGAACTGAAGCCAGTAAGAGCCTATAAAGAGTCTGATTCAACCTCAGAATTACAAGCAATCTTTGGAGAAGCCCAGTTAGACACAATGCTCAGGAAAGGACAGAAGAAGTTACTGCCATCTCTCTTATTTGTTCCAGCATCCAGCTTCCAACAGTATTTATTGCTGATGTATGAGAGGAAAACATAACCTACTTTCACAGCACAAAGAACTGTGTAATACAGTTGGATTATAACAAAATTAGATTTTTCCTATAATCTCAATTAATTTAAGTACTTTCACTATTCTCATTCTGACATCTTCCTAAAGAATTATTAAGCTATTTGCTTCAATAATAACCTGTAGACATGAGATTGCTATGAACTGATTAAATGGTGTTTAGGTCATCTATTTTCCTACCTGCCTGATTTAACAATGGTTGTCCTTTAGCCTTAAGTGTCCTCTTTTTTATTACTAAAGGACAAGACTAATCGGAATCTATAATAAACCTTCTTTAAATGATTCATCATGTATAAACGCTACTGCAATTCAATTTCAAAACAGCTTCTTCTTATCTTTGAGTGTCGTCATGTTCTATTATAAAGGGCCAAATTAAATAGCTGCACCTGGCAGGCTTTCATTATACTCTTTTTACACGTGACCATCTTAATATCATGTCCTCTTTTAGACTTCCCTTAGAGACTAAAAACAAGATGTTGAATCATATCGACTTGAGAATTATGTCTGATGTTCTGGAAATAAAAGGATTTTTTTTCTGACAAATTGCAAGTATGGGTATTCTCCTTGCACATGCTTTTTGAGGGCTCTGGAAGCAATAATTAAATATGCTGTGCCTCAAGAAAAGGTCTTAACCATTTTAAAGAATTATTCAAAGCTGTATGATGCTAATATTACATTTGACTTTCAAAGAGATCTTGGTTTCTTATTTTAACCTAAAATTCCCCCTGGCCCTCCATCATCAGACAGTTCTTTGTCAGAGGGAAAAAGAAATTTCAGAACAACAAACAACCACTCATGTCCATGAAGAGGCATTTCCTCAGCCCACAGATTCAAGTTTCTACAGATTTATCTGGTTTCAGTGATTTCCTGAAAAAGCTGTACAACCAACAGTGGCTGTTACAGACAGTAGGATATTTTCAAGGGGATTGGGCACACATTTCTGTCTATGAACCCATGAACAGCTATGAACACTTGGGGATGGACCCATTTGAGCAGTATCATGTTTGCACTGTCTGCTCTCCTAAAATGCTGGAAGTGATCTAATTCTAGCCCAGAAATCAGGCAGCCACGTTACCCCACAAAAAGCCTCACTGAAAATAGCAGCAGGGGTTAAGTGGCACAGCAACATGGCCATGCAACTTCTCTGAAATTACTTCACTCCCAAGTTCAATAGTTTGCACTCATTCATGCAGAAATACTCGTGAGTTTAAGGGATGTAATTCCTGCTGCTGGAATTCTCAATAGCAGCCAGAAGCTCTATGCCAGTCAATGGCAAATGCCACAGACAAGCCTTGGCAACACATTTCCCCATTCCTTTACAGAGGATACTATGGTTTTATTCTCATGATTCCTCCCAAGCTGAACAGGTTAATTAGATACTAAAAAAACCACAACATGGTCACACCTACCACTTCTTTACTGGCAGACAACAAAAAGTTCCAGAAATCTTTTGGCATCAGTCCAAACTGAATGAATAAGGAAGCAACAGTTGTGGATTATAGTTAGCCTGGGCCTGCAGTCCAGACAGAAATTCTTTTTTGAAGATTCTGGTTCCTGTGCCAACATAGCACAATATGGAAACTGCCTGACTGGACAAAACTCGCAGTATAATGTCCAACTTTTCAGATTCAACAAGCTAAATCAGACCTTGTAATGATAAATAACAGTTATAAATATGTAATAATCAGTCCTTAAGCGAAATATTCTGTCACTGAGGCTGGCTTATGACCGAAAGCCTAAATCTTTATTTTCTAAACGTTGAACTGGACACCTGTTAATATAAATGTTTACTGCTGTTCTTACTAAGCTTTCTAATTACTGCATTTTCCAAAAGAGTTTCCACAGGCTAGTTACATGCTATTATAAAATGTTTTTAACTATGTGCCCTCTGTTTTATTTCTTTCTGCTTCTCTGACATCTGTTGTCTTTATTTCCCCTCTTTTGGGATTCAAACTTGCCTGGACTAAATAGAAAGTTGAATTTCATGACTGTTTACTCATTCCTCAGGTCTTACTTACAACTGTGCCATTACTCCTCACTCCATTAGTGGTTACTGATCCTTCCCTTACACAGAAATATCCTTCCTATTAGTGCTGTCACATACTTCATGTTTGCCTTTGGTCAAATGTTCAGCAAAACTGAAACTCCACTCTGGCACTCTCATATAGCTTGCACATTTTCACCCTCACTGTGTCTCTAAATTCAGGCTTCAGGCTTGAAAACAGCATATTTGGGAATGTGATTTCATCAAGTCTACACTCAGTATCAACCCTGTGAAAATCATTATTATGACAATGAGTGGCTAAATTCTGAGAAAATCAATGGAGATACGTCACTTGCACAAGTAGTGGACTTGATATCTAAACCACTGTTATTACCACAACAAACCTTCTTTTCTCTTATACTTGGAGAAAATTATTGTTTCAATATGGGTCAAGATTTAAGGATAAAAATATCACTGGCAACCTTTAACTATATCTAAAGATGATTCAGAAAAAATAAAGCAGTGTCTCTTAGCAGCTGAGGTTTTCTCTCCTTTGGCTTCCTTTCTACTGGCACCTTCCTCAATTCCTTGTGCTTCCATATCTTAGCAAGACATACCAGCATACTAAGAATCCATGTGCAGGACAAAGGCTTCCTCGAGCATCGTCTTTATTCATCTCATAGTCATGTAATCCTCTGCCTGGCTATTTAAGTGACTGTTCTCTTCCAAGGAGAGTTGTTCAAAATAAACTCTAAAAATGGTATTACAGAGAGATATCCAGATTTAAAAAAAAAGCTATAGTACCTTTCTCTCCCAGGAAAGCTAGGGCCTTTCATTGCTGTACGAAAAAATGTAAGGACATTTAAAAAAAAAACCTAGAATTCTGATACTATTCAATTTAAGGGAGCTGACTTTCAGGGTTGAGTGGAAAAGGGTAGACTGATTCCCTTCATTTCTATATGAAGTAAGAGACCTCTGTCTTACTCTGCTCTACACAGTTCAGTAAACGTGGGCTTTCCTTGATAAGGAATATCCCTGAACATGATGATAGTTTTACTCTGGCATTATTCTTTTATACAAGAAGCATCATATATATAAGTTTTGAATAACTGATAACATGTTTCTGTTAAAAAGAAAATTTGCCTTTAAAAACATGGTGTCCTTGCAAAACACATAAGTTCAGGATTCCTTCTGGAGTCCAAATGCTTTTTGGCATTGGAGAATAGTTTTATTCTAGTTTCTGTCACATTCTCAGCCTTTCTGTTGAGTCCAGGCAAGACTACAGCAGTGGCACAGTGACAAAGTCCACAGTACAAATATTCTCAGGTAATCCATAAATACCAACCAGAACCCTCATACACTTAATTGTTGTGGGATGCAAGGTATCTTAAATTGTGATGCTCTTTAATCTTTTAGAAACAACTAAGATGTTTCCCTTAGGACTCTGACATCTGTGGACCTCTTTACAGGTTTCATTTGAATAAATTCCTCATTAAGTTACAGTATTTGGGAGTAAGTGCATGGGTAGTTCTAAGGCCTCTGAAGAAACTTATGTAGCCCATATTGCTGATTAATTTTTACGCAGTTTGTGCTTCTGTGCTGCTCTTTCTGTCTGAAAAAAAATCCACTCCTTCCATTGCTGCATGCGCAGGTTAAATTATGTTTGGGACTACTGCTCATCACAAATGATGTTTGCTCTCCCGGGGAAAAATCCTGGACTTATTTATTTAAAAAGATAGTGAAAGGATAGACAGAAAACAATGAAAATGCAAAGAAAATTGTGTTTGAATTCACAAGGCATCACTAAGCCATGTGTAGTAAAACTGAGTGTCCTGAAGACCAATTTAGAGTTATTCTTAAAAAAAAACTAAACAGGAAACAGAATTTATAAATTAGACAAAACAAGGTTCAATATTTTGTTCTATGTTTCTGCCTTAGCCTCAACAATTAGTGGTCTGACGTGGTCTCCATAATTTGTATGTCTGATGCTCTCTGATAAGCAAGTATTAATGTATCTTACTTCTACACAACCTTCTCTTCAAACCACCAGCCTGAGGTTTACTTTTATCCAGCTTTAATACTTTTATCCAGTATAATTTCACTGTACTTGGAACATCCCTAATTACTGTACACTCTCCCCACTTTGAATTTTTTTTTAACCTTGAAACCTGCTGGCAATAACAAGCAAAAGACACTTGTTAAACTTGACTAGAGCTTTTTAGATCTTAAATTCTCTAAGTCAGACTCTTTGTTCTTTGTCAGATCTGTTTTGGTAGTGTCACACAGATTGAGAGCTGCATGCAAATAATAGATTATCCTGTTGCCTTTTTCCGTTAATATTGCATCAGATTGGCAGTGCAGCAACATTTCTGGACAGGAAGAATGTGTCACTACTTTAACTGTCTTTTATAAAAATGAATATTCCTTTACTGTTAAAAATCAGAAAGCATAAATTATATGGGATGAAGACTAAACCACAAGGTCTAAACCAAATACTAAAACTGCATTACAGTACATTTGAAGGTGCAT
Source organism: Orthonyx spaldingii (assembly GCA_013397795.1). NCBI lineage: Eukaryota > Metazoa > Chordata > Aves > Passeriformes > Orthonychidae > Orthonyx > Orthonyx spaldingii. The sequence goes on along the minus strand of VZTJ01004374.1, from coordinate 475,880 downwards.
ATTCAGGCTTGCAAATTATGTGCCAGTAGAGAAAGTGAAAGAAAAAGCTTAACAGTTGACACGAAAGTCTCCTGAGGAAAAAGGGGCAATACTAATTGTATAGGAGGAAGTTCATGTAGGCATTGTATACTTTCAATTTCCCTATTAGCAATTGTTAGCAAATGACTGCTGACTTGGATAGATGAGCACCAACAAAATAACCAGTCCTTAGAAGGTTATTTTAGAAGATATTCCAGATAGATGTCAGAAGAAAACTGAAAAAAATTCTGATATTAAAGTCAGGATATTTCCCACATAATAGAAAGTCCTCAATTAGCAGTGAGAAAGAAAAGTGGCCCTATAAAACTGCATATGAAAGTTCCCCAAAAAGCATCTAAACATTCTTTTACCTATATTGCTTACCATGGCAAGCAGATATCTTATACAGAAGGCTTGAAAACTGAGAGATGCAATTTAGAATAGCAAACATAAACAACACAATACCACACACACATACACACACATAAAAACCAGTGCTCCGAGATTTCTGTTCCCTGTCAGGATCTTGTTGCATCTGTTAAAGAAATTTAAAATTGCAATGAAACATGCTAAACTGATAATACTGGAGTCTGAAGTTCATATTTCTTGATGAGGTATAAAGTCTGTGCTGCCCTTGCATTTTTATATATTGCTGTGCTGAAATGCCTAAACTTTGAAAGTCATTTTTGGGAAGGGAGGAATAAAGGGAAATGGCCAATGTTCTTCCTGGAACACCACAGCCCCTAATGACCACACTCCACTTTCCTCCTGGGAGCAGCAGCTCTGCTCAGGCAATAAAAAATGACTAACTGTAAATATAGTCAAGAACAGGGCCATAGGAATTAATTAGCCTTCAGTTTCTTTTTGAACTGCCAATTAGTTCAGGACTTCCTAAGGGCATCTTTGGAATCAGACTGTCAGCTGACTAAACAGAAACAGTTTAAAAGTTGACAGAGGCAAAGCCTTTTCCTTGAATGAACCTGAAGTTAGGAACCTGCTAGGACAGTACCTCTTGTTCATTTGGAAACCCAGGTCCCAGGCCCTTCAAATAATTGTAAACACAGTAATTTTGAACAGAAAATACTGCTGTAGCAGTCTTGAAAGAAAGGACTTAGGTAAACAATGAGACTATTTCCTTGAATTTATCAAGATAATACTAGAGCTGGGAAGGATGCAACCTATCATTAAAAAATTCCTTCCAAGGCTGGACTGAGTTCATCCAAAAAACCAGTATAATGCTAAAAATGTACTTCTGTTCTTGATAGGATGCATGTAGCAGTATTGATACAGATTTCACAGCAAATCTGCAAAACAAACCTCTTCAATTTATTTAAAGAAATCCTGGCATTTCCCTAAGTTTCCTAATATCACATCTGAGAGTGCAACACAGAATAAAATCTATTTATTAAGACCATATGCTAGCTATGCTTTGCCCAATTAACTTGATGAAAAGTACTAAACAAATCAAAATGAACTGTGCTTCTGCTGTTGAATAACTTTGGGAAAGTAACTCCATATCTCTTGGTCTTAGTTTTTCCATTACAAAATGAAGCCTAAGCAAACTTATTTTATAAAGCAATTGCAGATCATGTGGCTTCCTTCCAGGGGGATGGCAGTGCCGAAACTGCTGCCCCATGCTCTAACCAGTCTCAGGGGCAATCCTGTGCCCTGTGCTCTGGGATGACCCTGCTTGAGCAGGGAGGTTGGACCAGATGAGCCACTGCGGTTCCTTCCAACCTGACCTGCTCTGTGATTCTGTCCAGTAAAGTAGAGAATAATTTTAAAATTCACTGTTTTGTACGTCTGTGCCATGTTTATGTCCGGAGTATGTGTGTTAGCTTACTGACAGGTGCCTCCTGGAAAGAAAATGCATGAAACAAAGGCATTCTTACTGCCCACTTTGGAGGTTTACAGTGGATCCCAGTACAGAAACAAATTCCTATCTTTGTTTACTGCACATTAGTTTCCCTGAAGAGACAAAACTGCTAATGCCTGTGTATGACTACTTAAGGTCAACTGAAACTAAATACATTTTAAATACCTCATTGTAAGACTATTTCAGACCCTGAGCTACTCTTGTAGTTTTTTCATCGTATTTTAGATTCAAACCCATTTGAGTTTCAAACCCATCTCCAATTAGAACAGGCAATCTTCTCTATGAACCCAGAAAACTAAGAAATTCAGTCCAAGACAACTGAAAACTCACTGTGTAATGAAAGAGTTGAGCTGTTTGAAAGAACAAGTCTCAGACTACAATTTCTGGCATACTTTGTAAACGTCTTTTGAAGTTCTGATAGCTACATCTAAATATGTCTTCCTGTCTCTTGAACTATGTGTTAGTGATGGCCTTAACTAATTTAAATCAAAACCATGACTGCAATTTAATTTATTATATACAAAAGAAGCAAACCAAGTGCATTGGGACTAAGCCAGCTGCACTTAAGACAAAAAAGTTTCAACAGAGACTTATGTCTAATATTGTCCACATTTCACAACAGTTAACAACTCACCAAAAAAAAAAAAAAAAAAAAAACAACACCAAAAACAACAAAAAAACCCCCCAAAAAACCAGGTAGCAGTGCCCTAGTATGTGTGCACTTTATATTTTAAGGATCACTTAACCACTCACATGACAATTTTGTGGTGTAATGCTTGCAAAACAGAGTTCTAAACTCTCAATCATCACTTTGTAATTGAGATTCAGCTTCCCAATTAGCTGCATGATATCTGCCATACAGGCCCCACAATGTTGTATGCAACATAATAGCCAAATAACATCCAAAAGGTAAATTTTTGCAAATAAAGAATTTTGCTTGCTGAAAGACCTTCTGCTCATTTCTAGAAAAACTGCACATCCATACCTCCCATGGGTGTTCTGGAAACTGAGATCTTGCATGATCATACTCTAGGTAGTATAATCTAAATAGGCAACTGACAATTATATGCAAAAAAAAAGATGAAGCTTCTTTTATTTACCTTTCGTAGGTACTGAGAGAAATTAACAGGTACATACGGACTGCTTGAAAAATGACTCCGAATAAAGCAACCCCTCCAAACACTCATTCTCAGAGAACACTCTGGCAAGGATTAGCAATTGCAAAATGCCAGTGGAGCCACAATTAGCTTGCAATAACCATTGAAACTAAACTGTTTTAGGGTATAAACTCATGATTTTTGCAAACAGCTGGCAGAAAAGGTAGGAGGTGAATAACATTCTACAGTACCTTGGCTCATCATCAAATGGTACTCCACACTGCATCTGAAAACAGCTTCAGCCTGTCCTCAAGAGCAAGTCTGATCTTCTCTGCTAATGCTAGGAGCCCACCATGCTCAGGGTTACATTGCAGAGAGGGCAGGATGCTCTGTGTGTTCAGGCCCCAGCATTCTCCTGTGTCAGCAGTGGGTCACGCTGGACTTTTCTGTGGGGCCATTCAAAGCCCCGCAGCCATCACCCTGAGAGCTGAGGTCATGCAGGCCTGAGCCACCTTTGCTGACACACAGAAAACACACTCCCATCACTCACTCTATCTCTGTCCCTATATAGGAGTACAGGAAAATAGATTTTGAGAGTGAGGTGGGACAGCAGACTTCACTTTGTGATTACGTCCCTCTTCCTTCTGTCAAAACCTGATCCACCATTACTACAATTTACACAATGAATGTTTCTAGCAAAATAATGCCAATTGACATGCATCATTTACAAAGCCTCTCTGTACTTTAATTAATACAACTACTTCCTATATATTTTTCCTCCAACAGTTTTGATTTTTTATAAATTTGTCTTAAATTTATTTGGATTGCTTTGAAAACTTAAACATCACACTACATAATAACTGTCCTCCAAATTCTGTATAATACAGGCCAGAGTTTGTTGTAATGAAGGAAATAAATTACTACACTAAAAAGTAGTTAGGATACTTGACTGTGATTACTGCAGATACAGTTCCTGGATAACCCTGTGTTTGCTGTGCTTCACAATAAAAAGTCTCCAAGGAGACCAGAAACAAATGTTGACTGTGATTTAATAAGTTCTTATAATATAGACTAGGTACTATTTCAAGATACGTGGGCATTTCCTATGTGGTACATCCAGTAAGCATCCAAGGGGAAAGTGCAAGCACTGATCACAGTTTCCACTCATTGTTAAATAGTCCTGCAGTGTTCTCCAGAAGTTAAGTTCCAGATCTAACAAAAATTGCTTTAACAAAAAATCCCCCAAAACACCCCTCTGACTTAAAAAAGAGTAATAAAAATGAAATATCCCTGACTTAAAAAAGAGTAATAAAAATGAAATATCCTGTTGTTCCATTTATAATCTCTTTATTGTCTTTGTAGGAACTTTACCAGACTGTAGGTTACTTCTGAAATTTTATGTTTGGTGCTTTTGCGTGAACATAGGCAATTGATATTTAGCCTGTGATAAGCAGAATAAAAAAACTCCAAACAAAATTAAAATTATATTGTGATAGATTTTGGAGCTGTGACAGTAAAAGGAAAGATCATCACCCATTTACAGGACAGACTAAGGCACACAGGGACTTCCTTAGAGACATAAAGGAAACACGAGGCTGAAACACGAGGTCAGCTCAGACATCTGAGTTGCAGCCTGGAGCATAACTTCAGATAATGATTCATCAGCTGTTATTTGCTTTAAAGTAGCTTGCTATTTTTAGTCTAAGGATAAAAGAGACTCTTTTCTTAGCAGGATTTACTTTAAACGGTCTGCAATATTCTGATACTGAAAAATCTGTTACAGAATGGAGAACTCTGAAAAACATATACATCTATACCACTGTGAAGCTGTTCTTCATAAAAGTTCTACCTGAAAAGCAGCTTCTTTCACAAATTAATATAAAAATAAGCTGTTGGTAATCTCCACATAGGCCACTTATGAGCTGGACTTGATGATCCTTGTGGGTCCCTTCCAACTCAGAATGAATGTGATACTTTGAAAAGTGGATGGGAAATAGCTCCCCAAAAGACAGAGGAACATCAGAAAAGCAGAGCTGAAACAAAGACAACTTCCCACACCTGTTACAACTCCAGATCTGAGGTTCAGCTAAGGCTGAACCTCAAAAAAAATATTTATTCTTTGAAGGACAAGGATATTTATTTTGAGAAATGTATCTATACTGAGACAAGGGTCATGAGGTTAAACCAGACAACCTTTGGTAACATCTGTGCTTCCCCACTTTGATGTCCTGTAACCCAAACAAACACTGTACATAAGAAAAGAAAAGGTATATATCCATGAATATTTTTAATCTAAATACTAATTTACAAACCTGGTAGATATCTTAACAATATAACTATCACAGCCATTGAACTACAGAAGGTGAGATGCACACTGACATTTCCAGGAAACTTTCAAATTAATCAAAAGTCTCTTTATAGTGGTGTGACTTGACAGAAATAAATATCTTACCCGTATTTTGGGTTTGCAGTGTGGAACAGCTAAAACACTCTTGGTGACTATATGCCCCACAAAATCTCTCAAATTCCTCAGTGGGATTTTCTTACAATCCATTTCATGCGTCTGCATTGAGGGCATTATAGAATCACTTCCAATTGTAACTCAGCATTTGTGAATTTTTAAATAGATATTTATATTGTGTTTCTGTTTCCAGATGAGAAGAGGAATACTGACCGTAGAACAAAACAGTAGGGTTGGAGCAGATAAAAGTAACCAGAATACAAATGGTTCTATACAATCAAATTAGGATAAAACTGGTACCTAGGTGCTACTAAGAACCACCCTCTTCTGCATTATGTTTCTTCACTGAAGCCCACGAGCAGTCAGGATTTTTGACAGTGCAAGTGCAAGTCTCTCATGCCTTGGGAATTTCTGGATGCAGCTTTTCAAAAAAACCAACTTTAATTAGGATTAAAAGAAATTCTAGCTCTACTTAACACAGTGGAACTGCAATTTTATTCCATTTCATGTTAAATTAGCTTTCCTGGATGCTAAAATGTGTTTGCTGCTACCAATCTCCCTAATGGAGATCCCCAATAAAACAGAAAAGACACCAAATGAAGACATTAAATCATTCTGTGGAGAAGCAAGACTATATTTAAAGGTTTGAAAGTGTAAGAGGAGCACACACAGCATAAAAAAACCAACTTGTATGGGAAAAAATCCATTACTTAGATAAAAACTAAAATACACATTTGAGATCCTCAGCTCAATCTTTGTTTAAACATGTTTTAAAGTTTTTGGTGTGCAGCCTTGCCAGAATGTATCCTGATATTTTTGCTTTCTGAAACATAACTTTTTGCTCAACTGCAACACAGCCCAATTTTTGTCCTTTTTGCAGTACACAAAATTAATACCCTTCTGCCATCTAGTGGCTCAAAAAACCCGGAGCCAAACACGGCTGGCAGATTTAATCCAAAACTTTTTCCAACTCTTTTCCCCACCCAGCAGTTTTTCCTCACCAACATTAACTAAGTATTAGCACTTTTCCAACGAGAAGGACATACATAGAAGATAATTCCCCTAAATTGTTGAGCTGTCAAAAGAATCTGCCCATCCTGGCTTGTTCTGAGCCTCGTGGCCTCCTTGGTAAAGTAGCCTTACAGACTTCTCAGAGAGAAATATGCTGTACTGAGGAAGAATTTAATTTACTTCTAGTTACTGATCTCACAAGGTAGATCTCCAGTCACAGCCAGAGATTGGCAAATTGAAGCTATGAAGCTACTGGAAACAGCTGGTCTTTCTGCACAGCTTTGAATTTAGCTTCTCACTGCTCTGTTCTCTCAAATTATAATTAATGTGCTTATTTAACATCATAAGTTGTTTGTTTTCCTATTGAACTTACATATGTTAAGCAATAGTACATGAAATGCAGTGAAGAATTTCATTAAAAGTACTGCACAGCTGGTGTAGACTGAGTTGATAAAACAAACAAAAAAAGAGGGATAATAAAATTGTTGTCACTCTAAAGCTTTCTAGACACCTTATTTAAGATATATTGCTTCATGCTGCCAAAATGAAGCTTTGGCAATCAACACACAGAGACACAGTGGTTCAAGTAAGAGTTCATCTAGCCCAGTAATGAGGCTGAAGAAAGCAAACAAAAGATATTGGATACAGAATATATTCTCAGAGAGACCTGACTTAGGAACATCTTCACCAAAGATCTTAACATCAATATTCCCACTGGACCTTTCTTCCACACATACATCTAATCTCTTCTGAACTTACCTAAAATCTTGATATCTGCATATCCCCTGGCTTTAAGTTGTACAGTGACATTCTGCACTGTGTTCAAGTTACATCTCAGCACTTGTTTTAGACCTTTTACATGAACTTTTCATTGGATGCCCCCTAAATTCCCTGCGAGGCACAAAGAATGATCATTCTCTCTTCATTTTCTCCTTCATTACAATCATATTTTCAGCTCATATCCCATCTTCCTTTATCCTGTCACATTCCTCTCCTATCTTCCTTCAGGCCAAAGAGTTTTAGTTTCTGTAGGACAAAGACCTTGTCACTATGCTTGGATTTTTAAGACCTTAATTGTCAAGCACCTCATTCTTCTTTAAGCGATCACTACTTTCTTCAAGAAACTCTGTTAGATTTCTCAAGCATACTTTTTTCTACAAAATCTAAGTTGAATTCTCTCAATTACCTCATATTTAATCTGAGTAGTTTTTTACTTCTGAAGAAAAATATTGCAAGCAAATTGCATCTTCAAGGAGTTCCCAAAAGATGAATGCCTCAAACTGATGAATAGTCAAATTATTTGAAAATTTTCTTATAGAAAAAAGTCATAAAAATGCTGATTATTGCCTTTTCTTTGGAAATTATTAACTTTGAGTGCATAATTTAATAATAGTATTAGCATATCACCTCTTAAAAAGAAGACCAAATCAAATATCAAAACACACACTTTATAAAGTTGAAAAGAAATCTTTGAAAAATATTTGACAAGATTTGGAAACAAATGTTACATTTGTCTATTTGTTAAAATTAATAATACACGTACACATCAGGAAACACATTTGAGGAATGATAAAATGAGACAGAGAAAGTACAGTGATTTGCTTAACAGCACATCAAAAGTGTTCTAAGACTAAGCATCTTCACTTCTCTCACAAATTTGTTACCCTTATTAAACTCATAGTATAAACAGCAAAAATAAAAGTATATTAGCTATGTACTTTCTCTGAATTATATGTTCAATTAAATGTAAATTGAACTATACTATTCAATTAAATGTAAATGTCCTATAGTAAAAACAACAAAACCTCTCTGTAAATGCATTAGACTTTGTATTAAATACCTCTTATAAAATCTCACTAAATCCAATGTGAAGTAGTCATTTGCTGACATTCAATAGTATTTATAAACTTTGCATGTTCATTTTTCATCTTTTGCATTTCCAATCACAATTATCCAGTGTTTTCCAAAGTACAGACAAGCAGTAAACAGTTCTTGCTTCCTACTGATTTAATGAAAGTAAGCTTATGCTTCAGTGAGACTACTGTGCTTTAAAATGAAAAGCTTTTAATGTGTTCTGTAAGGGGTTACATCTCTAGACCTGGTGAGGCTTCTTTGTGCTACAACCTAGATGGCACATCCAGGCTTTAAAGTAACTTAGACAGTCAGCAGGGGATTCCAGTGATGCTGAAGATTAGCTGAGCTGAGTGCCGTAAAATAGATAATTAACGGCATATTCAATTCCCAGCTCAACCACAGGTTAGTGTTTAAGATGTGGGACTATAATTGATGCTAAATGAACTTGGTGGTCTCTTAGCTGCCAGATGAAACTTATGGGAGATATTATAGATTTCCCTATAGGGAGGTACTGTAAAGAAATGCCTTAAGGTACAGACCAGGCACATTAAAGTCATACAATATAAACCACCTTTCTATCCAGACCATCTATAACATTGTGGACACAGCAAACTGTACACCAAATCAAGCCTTTTTATGTTTCTATGATTAGAAGGGTGCCATGGCAGCTGGGGTACAAGTAAGTAACTTACTTTGCAAAAAGTGAGATCCTGCTGCTTCTGTCTGGCCTTGCATCAACTACGTCATAGCCACCTTCATCACCTCCCTGTCCAGCAGGGAGATCACCATGCTGATCCTCTGACATCTACAAATGAAAGTACAAGCATGTAAGTTTCCCTCAGTGAGCACTGACATTTTAGAAACACTGCTATGAACCAGACTGTTTATGGTCTAGTTTATAGAAGATACATGTGAGGCTTTTAGTCAGTTTCATTGTGTAATATGTATTCAGAAAAGAGTGGCTACAGCTTTCTGGTCCTGAATTGCTGTGGCATTGCATAAGGTCAGCCATCTCTACTATCCTGTGGCAGTTACCAAAAGGAACTTGTCTAATACCACTCTCAAAAATGCAAATTAGAACAAAATTAAAAATAATTTTATAGTGAAAGATCACAGAATCATAGAATACTACAATAAAATAGAATCAAAATAGAATCAGACTATCCTGAGTTCTAAGGGACCCGCTAGGATTATCCAAGTCCAACACCTGGCCTACACAGTCCCAAGAATCCCACCATGTGCCTGAGTGTGCTGTCCACATCATAGCAGTCATTCCCAGAAAGTTTTTCACGGTCTGGAAAGAAGTACATTGGGACAAAAGCAAGGGTAACTGACCTCAAAATATTTGTATCTGCAATTCTATCCAGTGCTAAAACACCCAGAGAGCTCCTGCGTTTTTATTTGCATATACACAGTCAAATGTGTGTAAGTGAAAAAATCCGGTGGTTTTAATTTAATGTAGATCATTAAGCAGTTGGGAAACTACGAAAGGACAGCACAATGATCTGTACCAGCTCAGAGTGGGGAGAGAAGCACAGGACAGACACAGGACCTTCACTCAGGGTGGGACTCACTGAAACATCTCGTCCCTGGTTCCTGATTTTCATAAGGAAACTAGCCGTGATTCCTGCCCCTTCCCCATAGTTAGGCAGACTAAATTTGCTTTTATCATCCATTTACACGTTTACAGCGAGCTTGAAAACTACCCCGGACATCTGGCCACAGCAGCAGCAGCTCAGGGGCCACCAGCGGCTCCATGGCTGCAGCAGCCGGCCGGGGAGCGGGGCGCTGGCCGAGCTTTGGGAGCTCCCCGAGAGCAGCAGCAGCTCCCAAAGCTGGGTCTAGGCAAGCTGGGTCTAGGCTGGGCTTTGACAAACACACACAGGGAGGAAGCGGAGCGCGCAGGCCGCGGGCGGGCGGTGCCGAGCAGCACCGCGGGGCTGCCCTGGGAAGCAGATCGAGCGAGGAATGCGCATCCCGAGGGGAGGAGAGAGGGGCAGGGGGCCGGGGAGCGGGGCCGGGGAAGGAAAGGAGGAGGGGAAGGGCTGGGAAGGGGCTGGGGCTTGCCTTGGTGCTGGGTCCGGCCGGGCGAGAGCGAAAGCGAAACTCTAAGCGAANGTCCCTGACCCTATCCCTGTCCCCGTCCGTCCTCCCCTGGCGTGTCCCCGTCCCCATCATTGACCCTTGTTCTTGTCTCTGTCCTCGTCCCTGACCCCATCCCCATCCCTGTCTGTCCCCCCCGTCAGTGGTCTCGGGTGTAGCCTCAGGTCCCTCCTCTCTCCCCAGGTAATGACGGCCACATCGCAGCGAAACCGAAATCACCACTTTTTAATAGCTGTGCTCCGTCACACCCCCGCGAAACAAGAGCCTAAAGTTTCATGGTGACACGAGATTGTCTAGATCTAAGGAAATTTTTCCCCTTATATAAACTTCAGTGGCACTTCCTTATCCTCCCAATTATTCTGTGTGTTGCATCTCTGCTAATTACGATATCCTACTGTGTAGCTGTAGCATCAGGCCCAGCAGTCCAGTACATGGACTGAAGATTGGCACAGTCTTGCTAATTACTCCTGGATGCAGGCGCCAATCCTGCAAAATCATGCACGTACCCAGCGGTGCGTGGTGTTTAACATTCACTACCTGAAGAGATTTGCATCAAAGGGATATTTTTCAGTGTAACTGCCTCCTAATTGGCACAAAACACAGGCATGGTGACAAACAGGCTTTTGCCTCCCGACAGGTCAGTGCCTCGATGTGATGGAGGAGCTCTTGCCGTGCGCCTGCACGCTGCGGCTGCTGGGACTGCTCCCTGCTTCCTGGGATTATGCCTGTGGCTCCTGGTTGGATACGCAGCCGAAGTTTTCTCCCGAAAAATCAAGCTAACAGAATCCCATGGTTCCTCTCATGCCATCTGTTAGGTGCTTCTTTTCAAGAAGACAGCATCACTTCCAAATCCATAATGGATCACGGCGGACAACAGAGACACTGGAAATGTATTTTTAAAGATTGTGGTAGATGTGAGTAGAGGAGAGGAGCGAGACTCTGTAATCACCAGCAGTGACTGGCAGTGGCACCTGAAATTCAGAACATCCAAATAAGCTTTTCTGATGATGTATATGGGTGTCACCCAGGAAATCCAGAAACTCTTTGCTTTATATCTTGATGAAAATGTTTATCCATTGCCATCTGATCACCGCAGCCAAATTAGCAGACCTAAAAATGGCTTTGTTCTAAGGGTCTTTGTATTGCTATCAAAGAAGTGGTCTGATAATCCTTGCCAATTTTCAAGAGTTTACTATTAGAATTGGTTATGAGGAATTTCTGACTCAAATTGTTGATGAAACTTCTATTTTCTTTTCACAGAAGTTGGTTGCTGGCATTCACAAAGAGAAAGTTTGATTCCTCAATGTGTTGCAATACCTTTCTTAAAGACATGTTAATTTTACTGCAGTATAAGGTGCTAGACTTTTTTTTCAGAAAATCTTGCTTGTTTTCAGTATGGAGTAAGGGAAAAATTAGAAAGATAGTAGGTAGGAGGAAGTATCTTGCTTCAGAGCATGGAGTGATTGTCACATAGGAAAGGGTCAGGAAGGAAAAAAATCTCCTGCAGAATATTGCACAGCTGGCTGTATGCATTATGGGGGAGGGGGAAGAGCCAGCAGTGTGATACTTATAGCATCATCATTCCTCTCCTTTGCCCTGGAGACTTACTATCCTCCTTAAAAACATTAGTAATGGAGCCTTTGACACTATGTTTGCATTGGGGAAAGTAAGTGTCTAACCACTGTAAGGAGCTGCAGGATGACAATGGGATGTGCCTTTGAGACATTCAAAGGTGGATGGCAGGAACAAACTGGAAGTCTTGAGGCAAGTGAATAATACCTGTCTGGAATAATAACTGTGTGCTGTGTTCTGCCACATCTATGAAAACAGGGATGGAGTTTTGTGAGACCCAGGAGGCAGGTGTGGGTATATTTTTAGGATGGAGGATTTGAGTGACTCACAAGGTGCTCCCTCCAAAATTACATTGTTAGATTTTTATATATTTTGCAAGAAAGGGTGGATGGTTTTAGTAGGCTGTGGGGGATATGAGGGTGGTACAGTGTGATTTGGCACACCACAACTTCATGGAATTCCACAGAAAAATGCACCTCAGTCAGCTTGGTGCATGTGTTTTAGTGGGATTGCTCTATAGTCAGGCAGAGATGATCTGTTGCACATGCCATATTTTACGAGTTTTAAATTTGGGTCTTATTTATGCTATAATACACAACAAATTGGCATATTTGGACACTGGTGGTCATGTGGGCTATACTGTGCATGCTTTTCACACTTTTATTCAAGCCTTTAGCTTAAGTTGTAGCACATCCTCACCAGTTCTTTCTCTGCTCTGTAATAGTGATATCTTCTTGGCCTCTTGGTTCTTTTTTTGATTTCTCTCTTACTTTATCTTGCTCTGTTAGAAGCATTAGCAAAATCCCAACACTCTCAGGTTTTCCTGACACTGGCAACAAGGGGAAAGTGTAAGCATAAACCCTTTAATCATGAAATATAAACAGTTGCTGGTTGGTTTCCAAAACGACAAAAATGTAAAAAGCAACTGTACAAGTTTGAAAGGTGGTTCCTTAGGGGTTTTTATTCAAGTCTTGGGAGATTTTGGTCTTGATAAATCTTTTCCAGATTTCTTTCAATATTTGTCTAAGCTGGAATTGCTACTATGCTAAATTTGATTAGCATGGAGAGACAGTATGAGGCAAAAGACTTGAGCCCAGGTAACTAATTAACCACAGGGTTCAGAGAAGGTGAGCATAGACGAGGTCTAGTGCTTGAAATTTTACAGACAGCTTTTGACAGTGGATAACACTCCCACTTTGTGTAGTGAACCAGCACCTTCGGGGTTTTTTTGCAAACAGAGGGAAGATAGGATTGCCATAATTTATGGTGCCTGGCTTCCTGCTCTTCATGTGATTGGAAGGGTACAGCTACAATGCAGGAGTGACAGAGGAGGTGACCCTGGCTTGGATGTCTCTTAAGAGGTTGCTTTGTATAACTAATATTTGCTTTTTTACAATCAGATTGAGGATGCAGAGGTGCTCCAAGTTTTCTGTGCAGTTAATTCAATGAATTTAAGGAGGCTAGAGAGATAACAATGTTTCTTCCTACTAATTTGCACTTTCAAGGTACTGTCTCCTTGTACTTTACATGTAACCACAGTACTTTTAAACCACATTGATTAAGGTTCTACTGTTAAGTAAAGCCTTTTAAGATTTTCATTGATATCGAAAAGCCTTTATGAGGCCTTACTAAAGGAGGAAAAAAACCACAATGAGCTTTTAACTGAAAAGAAAATATCCTGCTAAGATTTGTCAAGATAATAAACTTGCACTGGTTTTGTAATTTAATTCCTTGCATGATCAAAATGTAGTGTGTACTTTGTAATGAGACCATCCGATGTTTATTTTTCAATAAACTTCCTTTTCTGTTAGCAACTCCGCTTTAGTCCAGAGTGGTGAATAACAGGACAGTTTTGGGGTCCTCAGAAATGGGGAAATCTTTAAGAGACTCCAGCAGAACTGGTGCACAATGGATGTGAGTGAAGTAGTGTGGCTGGGAAAGGCAGTAGCTGTAGAGGACATTCTGTCTTATCATACTTCTCCTCTTGAACATGCTGTAACTTGGGAGAAGCAGGAGAATTTGGAAAATGCATTTGTTAACTTCCAGCCAAGCTGGTAGTATCTGTCACTGTGAAAGAGAAAAACATGCTTCATATAACTTAAAATGGAGTAGGATTTATCTGGGAAATAAAGACCTTTATCTTTCTGAGAGGCCTCTTGGAAGGAACACATAGTTTCATTCCCTCCAGGGCACCCTGTTTGCCCTCTGGGTACACAGTGCTTATGGACAGCATGATGGTCCATCCTGGAGTCCTCTCCAGATGATCAGTGTTCAGGTGACTCCTGGATGACTTATTTGTTCTGTAATTTCCAAGTCTTTATGGTTTTGTGTGGTTCAGGGATGTCCTGCTTTCAGCACCTCTCTGAAGTCATTTCAGGAATGAACAGGGACAGGAGCAGGTCATGCACCTTTATTCTTGCTGAAGTGTGAGGCAAGGGCTCTAGCATGGTTTCAGACAGCATGGAGACAACTAGGACTGTCTAGAAAATATACAATATGGTGACTCTTGGAGTAGATGAACCCAAAGAGGTGGCAACTGTTTGTGTGCCAAGTACTAAATAAGGAGGGGACAGCCTGGCCGCTGTGACCCTAATACAGGTCACTTACATAAACAGAATGGCAATCTGGCACAAGATGCAAAGCTGTGTGAGAAGGGAACTGGAAGCCTTCCAAACTAATTTGGTTCACAGGTGTGAGTGGGATAAATATTATTGTGATGTAACTTAGTCGACATAAATCGCTCTTGATCCCAAAAAGAATAACACGAGGTAACTTAGCAGTTATTTTAACAGAAGAAATTATATTCTGGGGACATTTGTAAAAAATGAAAATACATCTGTTTATATACTGATATTAGTTACTTTGAAAGGCCTCTAGTATTTTCAGGACTTTGTGCCACTGCTCTTCAGATTAGAGACTCTATTTTCAGCACACCAGTTGCTGACAGTACATTGTGCCAGTACATTGTCAGCATTCAGTAAAAGTAGCAATAATAAGTTAGGCAGAACTGCATATCTCAATAGAGAGATGAATAGGAGGCTCTCTAAGCATACCCGGGAGGTTTAGACAGAAATTATTTTGATGGAATTGTTTGTAATTTATAGAAAGGCAAAGTGCTTAGCAATATCCCAGGACTGCTGCAGGCACAGGAAGTAGGGCAGATGCATGGATGACTAAGTAGACTTTTACTCAGATTGAGATAACTTTGAGCTGTGTCCCAGGTTTATGGAGCCCTGCAGCTGGAGGTATTATGGTTAGGTGAGATGTAAATCTTAAATCCTGACCATTTGTAGCTGGTAGAATTTAATAGCTTCTTTTGTTAGGAGTGGACTTCACAATCCTGATAGTTTGCTTGAATCCTAATATCAGACATAATAATCCCTTATCATTTTTTGTAGAAGGAATTTTTATATTATGATCTATTCCAGTCTACCCTTGGTGACTACTGTTAAATAGCTACTTTGTTCATTCTGGTAAAAAGTAAATGGTTTCTTTCTGAAGTTTTTCCTGTAGGAGATAGAAGTTTGGATTTGTACCCATCATGTTTAGACTTCCTGGAGATAAGAGACTCTGCCTGTTTCACAGTGCATGCTCCTACACCTGGAGATGGAGTGACAGGCGGGTGAAACAGGAAGATATGAGAAATGAGTGTGCTCTGCTCTGCTGACCATGATATACAAGGTGAAACTGAGCTGGCACCCAGGGAAAAAAATAATGACTTGTCTGGGACAATGGCAGTGGACTTCTACATCCACCAAAGGGCCAGGAAGCTTCACACCCATCTCTGGCCTGTATCTCTGGTGGTACCTCCTTCTGCTATGAGGCTGTTCCTAAACACACAATACTCCTCCATGAGGTCAGATGTTTATCAGGGTGAGGAGAAACTATGGTAAATTGCTGCTGCTGTGTGCACTTTTCTCTTCATCCTGAGCTTATGACAGCTAAGCTGAAATACGAAATGATCAGGCTCTAATATTCACATGGATGTGATTCGTTTCTGTGAGTTCATTCTTCTATTTAGAGAAAGATATTGCTACCCTCCCTTCTGCACTGACACAGTTGCCAAAATAAACGCTCTTACTAACTGGCAGCTTTAAAAGCCAGCCTGCAGCTGACTTTGAAACAGAAGGTCAGCAAAGGGAGCAACAGACTTCAATTCAGAGCTTTAATGGGAGCCATTGACCACAGCAAAAGGCCTTGACTGGAGTGTCTAGAGTGTGCTTTGCACAGGCCAAAAAGTCACTTTCATACTCTTTGAACCTTTTGTATAAACCTATATATTTTTCACTCTGTGGATTTCAAGATGAATGTGCAGCCGTGTGCTAGATGTGGCTATGGGGTTTACCCTGCTGAGAAGATTAACTGTATAGATCAGGTCAGTTCTCTTTCTTTATCATTTTGGACTATAATAAATGTACAGATTGGCACTTCTAACACTGTGCAAATCTCTCGGTTCCTAAAGTTCTTTACTCATAACTGGGTTCAGAACTGAAATGAATTAATAATGCGTATATATTTGAAGACAAAAATCGTCAAATTCATTAAATGAACGGTAAGGACTAATACAGAGATTTTAAACTTAACAGAATAATAATGAAATACAAATCATGTCTGTTTGGTTTCTCTTTTGTGGCATTTCCAGACATGGCATAAAGCCTGTTTTCACTGTGAAGTATGCCAGATGATGTTAACAGTAAACAACTTTGTTAGCCATGAGAAAAAGCCTTACTGTCAAGCGTAAGTGTATTTCCTTTCCTTTTCTTCCTTCCTTTCTTTTTCAAAGCAAAGGTTTAATTCACCTAGTCATTTTAATATAATGGAAGATCACCATTTGGACTCAGCCTGTCCCATGTCTGATGTGAAATCAGGTACTGTCAGTGCCTTCATGTGTATCTTTGGATTTACATGAACCACAAATGATGGAAATCTCTTTATAGTGAGCATAAATCTTTCTCATTTGGCCACAGTGTTAAAAGATACCAAATTAAGTTCCATTTCAGTATTGTGGGAAGAAAATAAAACCAACCACAAAATTCAGTACTTTCCAAATCAGTGGTGAAGAGTTAACAAGGCTGAGCTAATCATAAGGAAAATGTATAAAATGCAGATTTTGGAGTTGGTTTGTTCTAGGAAGTTTTTATTTTATAATGATCAATTCCTGTCAAATTTGTCAGCAGAAAAAGGAGAGATGACAGTTGTTTTTTATTCTATTATTCTCTTTTGTTATTAGAAACACAGCATTGATATGATGATCATTAAAATTAATTTTGCTCTAGGCACCTACTCCCTACAATAATAACTTGAATGTAATCTAAGATCTCTGTGTGAGTGGGGGGAAAGTTGTGTTTAGAGGGGTGGAGGCTGGTATTGTGTTTTTGAGTGCTCAAAGAGAACCTTTCTAGTGGGCTGCCTGGTACATTTATAATATCCTTTTACACTTTCCCTTTTTTAGACACAATCCAAAAAACAATGCGTTCACAAGTGTATTTGACACACCAATAAACATGAACGCAAAAAAACTGTCGGAAGTGGTAAGTGAGGTAAGAGGCTTGAGGGTCAAATGTGTTTGTCTGTGTTCTACATTTTGATAACATATTTATGTCTCGTGTTTTGTAAGTATAAATATGTGCTTTTTACTTACCCACCTGCGTTCTTTTGGATCAGTAAGATCTCAGCTGGGTTTGAATCATAATTTTTTTCAATGCGATTACTCATGTGAAAGCAAGCTTAGATCTGATTTTGCTTCTGCTCTCAGAAGGAAGAATTGATGTGAGCTCCTCACCTGTATATCTGATAATCTATACGGAAGCACAGTTCACTTAATCTGCCCAGAGCTGTGTAAACTTAGTTACTAAGGGGGAGTTGCACAACCTTTGGAAGCAAGAACAACAGACTTGCTTTGTGATCTGATCAGAAACTGATATGAAACAACAGATAAATTATATTAGGTGGAACGCAGGTGGAAGTCCCCATAAATACTTTATCAAGTGTTTCCGCCGAACCCGAGCTGGGAAAAGGGGAGTTTTCGGGCTCTTTGCAGGATTTTGCTGGAGGCGTTTTGGGGATGGAGGCGTACCCAGCCTGCAGGCGCTGCTGTGCCCTGGGCGGCCGCCAGGGGCGCTCCGGGCCCGCCGTCCTTCCCAGCGCCATCCCGGCTCTCCCGCTTTGTTCCGCTCCAGACTCGTCATTCCCAAACTGGCTGTTCTAAGAGTCTGGTGAGATAAAAAATACAGCAATGCCCAATAATCGATGGCTATCCCACTTCTCTGCGTAATGCTGCTTGCTTCAATGTCACATCTTGCTATATTCTAAACTAGCATTACTCGTGGATCTGTTTCGTTGGCAAAGCAATGTGTTTTGATGTGGTTAGCCATCATTAAAATAAACAAAGAAAGTTGTATTTCTTAGATTATAGCTTGCTAAATTCATCCTTATGTCCGGTATTAGCTGTGCATAGTTTATACACATGAATAGCCTTCATCAGACACTGTATCTTTTATCATTTTATGCAGCATTCTTATGCCTCAGTTTTTGCAGTATCATGGGCTGTAACTATTTCAGCAATGACTATCAACTTACTTTAAACTGTGTGTGACGGATCTGCTCAGGAATGAGTCTGGGATTACTGCAGGTTCTATTTCTGGTTTTAGGCAGTGATATGAGACTGATACTTCCAGTCCATGTGAGTACACAAGCCTGAGAAATTATAGCTCAAAGATCACTTTCCCTTGTGTTACACGCCTAAAACACCTTCTGCCCTTTTCAATCACATAATGAAGTTCTGTTCCAGAGAGGAAATTGCTAATGGTAGTAAAGAAGCTGATTCTGCAGTACCTGCTTAAAGGGAGTACTTCTGTAAAAATTTTGAGAGCAGGAAAATATTTTGCTAGTAAATGTATAAAATAATGATAACTTGGGAGAAGGTTTCACTCGCTACTATGGAAGTTTGTTGGTTTTTATACCTAAGGTTATTTCTGATGCAGAAAGTAGAATGTTTCAATCCCAACATGATGTTCTCACATAAGGCTTATGTTGAGACATCCACTTGAGTGCAGAGATAAAAATTTAGTCTTTCTATACAGAATTTCTGTGTTAGCAGGCAAATCATTCAGCTCTCGGCACCTCTGTGCTTAATTTATATATGGGAATAATGGTACGTGAGCTCAGTAACTTTTCTGTCCAGTCAGTTTAAATTTTCTACTCTGGGTTTTTACGGCTGAAGAGTGAGTTGTATAAGAGCGCTGTGATTTCAATTGGATTTCTACATGCTATCATGATAAAAGCAGCAGTAGGAAAGTAATGACCCAAGACTAAATATAGTAGTCATTTACATATGCACAGTTAGGATATGATACTTTGTGGACACTGTGCAGGGAAATAGGAGAGTAAAATATTACTCACTTGGTAATAGTTTTTTCATCTAATGCTGCATTGACACATCCTGCTTAAAATTTCTTAGAGATTTCAATTCTTATAGATGATTTCCCCCAAAAGTATTATCTAAAGATCAAATTATTCTTTCAGAATGTCATGCCAGGTTTCAGGTGTAATATGCTTCTCCTTTACAGATGTGGAGCTCCTATATTGGCAGAAATCTTAGGTAAAAGCTAGGTGTGGACTAGAAAGCAGAGTTTTGGCTTAGGGCTAAGCGCAATCATCACCTTGTTTGTCTCCCTTGTTCTTCTCAAAGTGTGTGTTAGTATGTACTAACAAACTACTAAAACGAGTCATTATCTTGTTTTAGTTTTTTGGTTTTTTTTTTCTTTTTAGATAAAATATCGAGAAGAGAGTGAACAATTCAAATCAGTCTTTCAGTGGGACACAAGGTCGAGAGAAATCGAGAGTGTCTATAAAGCCCAACAACTGGCTACCCAGGTAAGAAATATCCCTCGAGTCTCCAAGGCTGCAGGAGACCAAGGATTTGCCCTGGCAATCCTGATTGTTAGGGGTTTAACCACATCATTTCAATGCTAAAAAAGCGCCATTGCTTCTCATTTGGTTAAACTTTTCAAGGTAAAATAGCTCCGTTATAGCTTAGGGTAGAAGAATCAGAAGGTGAGGGAGGAAGAGTGTGTCTGTAGTCAGCTGTTGGGGCTGCTGCATGTTCAGCCATACTCCAGGTGTCTTCTCTCTGCTGGCACTGGAGCTTCACAGCAGGTGATCCGATCCCCAGGGGGTGTTATTTTAGTCTCACTCCAGGATCCTGCATCCTGTCATCTTGATGTCAGTTCTTGTTATACAAGTTCTGCCTTGGCATTCAGAAGGGATGTGGAGTGTAGGCCTTGTGCTGCAGAGAGTGAATTTCACTTCCACAGCACTGTGTGTTTCCTTTTTCTCCTGTCAGATCAGGTGTTTGAGTGTTAAAACAAGGGTGAAGATAGGTAGTTATCTAGTTTTTGTTTTGTAGAATGCTTACTATGCTGCCTATGAGGAAGGAAAATCGTGGTACCCAGGAACAATCCCAGATCCTGAGATGGTCAAGATAACACAGGCACAGAAGGCTCTGAGTGATGTAAGTGAATGGAGGTTTGGCTTTATTTTCATGGTCTATCATATTCTGAAGACTTACAAATGCATCAAACTCAGTCTTTGGTAAGATGTCACCTCTAGGCTCTGCAGGAAGAATATCTGGAGGGTCTGTCTACACTCTGATCTTTGTTAAGATGTTGCCAAAGGAGAGACTGACATGTTTATTTCTGTCGATAACAATACTTAGTCATGTAAGTGATTAAAGTCATATAATGGTTCTATTGCCCATCCTATAAATCATACAGTTATGTATTTATGTAACTGAGAAGCACTTCAGCTGCTGACCAAACTGAGGTGATCTGATCTAGCAGGCAGTGCTGTCCCTCTCAGTAGAGCAGAACTCACGATGGAAAATGTGCCATATTTTCCATAGACTAGACTTTCCATTGACTGTATTTCCATGACAGATGAAAATCACTTCTGAATTATGACTGATTGTCTATGTCCATACAATGGGTTAGTGACCCAAACAACATAGGCCACTAACAGTGGATAATTGATATGAATGAGAAACGTTTTCTGTTATATATAGGAAATTGTTTTACCTAATCAACTTATAAGGTCTAAGTTCTTTATTCTGTTTACTTTTAAGTAAAGTGATACATACCTTTAGAAAGCAAGCGTGAGAAGAGGAATCACGTTAAACTACAGTGGGTTCTTCTGTAATTACAAAACAAATTAATCTTTTAGTTTCAATATACAGAAGAATATGAGCCACGAAGAGGCAAAGGCAGCTTCCCCGCTATGATCACTCCAGGTTATCAGGTTGCTAAGAGAGCCACCCAGCTAAGCAGTAATGTAAGTCACAGGGGTTTTTAATTATATTTTAGACTTCTGAATTTGGATAATCCTGGGTTCAGGCCATTCACTTGAGATGTTAGATTCTATAGTGAATATTTGTTGTGCTGTTACAAAGTAAGAAAATTTTAACATGATGCGGAAAACAGGGTTAATAAACTACTTGGCCTGAGAAGACAATAATATAGAACAAATGTAGATATTTCCTGGAAAATGTAGCAACTTTTGCTGTAATTTATCACAACCTGAAAAAGATTGTGACTCACACTGAAATGTTCATTTAATTCATTACCTTTGCTTTCACATTATGTATTTTTTAATCTAATTATTTACATTTGAAATTTTTCTCTTTATTTGAAATCAAATAGCTGTAACATTGGAATGACTTTGTATACAAGTGACTTTAAATTTATGCACAGAAAATTGCTTATTTATAAAAAGAACAATTCATGTGAAAAAGATAAGTAAAAATACATCCCATAAAAATGATTTTAAAGTGTTGTTTTCTGCAAATGCTATCTGCATTGTCATTGCAGTATGGTCTTGGGACATTAACGACTATTTTCATGATATTTTAATCAAATGTATGGCTCACATACATCAAGTATCCTTTGAAAATTTGATTATCCAGGTCCATTTTTGTCTGCTTCTGCTATTCACTTCAAGGAAATTGGGCCTTAAATGTATGGAGAGCTTGACTGTATAGTGGAAAATGTCACAACTGCTGTTGCTCATTTCCTCGTGAAGCCTTCTGATAGGAAATACATTTTTTTCTGCTTGTTGTTTCTAATATGGATATATATGTTTTCCTCTTCAGGTAGAATATAAGCGTGGACATGAAGAGAGAGTTTCAAAGTTCACCTCTGTTGTAGACACTCCAGACATACTTCACGCAAAGGCTGGCACACAGCTTGCAAGTGATGTAAGTGAAACAAAATAAATTGACCTGGTTTTGGCTCTGCAAGTGGTTCTTAGGGTATTTATAAATCACTTAAAATATGAAAAAAAAAAAGTAATATTTTAAAGGCAGACTCATTTTACCGTTAAGCATTTAATACTTTCAGTTACAAAGACCACATTCAATTTGAGGCCGTTTTAGGCTGTCAGAACAGAAGGTGGGGAACCAGTCTGTTCCATACCCAGCAACTGGGTGCCATGCAAAATCAAGAAAGAAGATTCCTGACTCATATAAATAGAGCAGGCATCTTGCAGACACCTTCAGTATTTTCTTTAAACAGATGTTTTCATCCTACACCCTGAGTAAGACAAAGGGGCCATGCAGAAGATGTGTGATCATGTAGCTAAAGACCAAACTGCAAAGATTCAGACTTAGTGGTTCATCTTCCTTTTGGCAGATGACAGCCATCAAAAACCCAACTTTATAACTTTAGGGATTGATTATGTGTGCAATCAAGATACATTTGATCTAATTGCTCACAAACTGTCTTGAAATTTTACAGCTGAAATACACAGAAGACTTTGAAGAACGTAAGGGAAAAGGCAGCTTTCCTGCTATGATCACTCCAGCTTATCAAATAGCCAAGAGAGCAAATGAATTAGCCAGTGATGTAAGTGTCCAAAGCAAAGTCTCTTTGAAAGAAAATATTACATGGTCACACAAATTTTGGATTAAAACATTTACCGGAAGAAATTCCATGAACATGGCATACTGATCTTTATTGGCTTTCTTTTCCTTTCCAAACATAGCAAAACCATAACACCCCTGTACTCTTTAATAAGCACCATAAAAGGGCATCAGTATTCCTTCAAATGTAAAGTTAATTGTGCTTTGTTATTGGAAACTGAATGAAAATCTCTCATTGTTGGAGTAGATAACATATGGAAGAACATAAATCTCAATGGAAGTGAATTTTAAATGTTATTAAGATTCATTGAGGAAAATAAGAGATCTGTAATTTTGAAGGCAAAAGCAACTGACTTTAAAACAATTACATGTTTTTATTTGCCTTTGATCTGTGGAAAACTTCACTTTTGTCAGCAAACACACATGGTGATTAAAGGGCAAAATCAGGTTACAGGCATTTTTTTGGCTTCAGCAAATGTAGTGCACATCTTGGTCTAAACTTGAAGGCTGATTCCCTAAAATTCCCTTTATCACTGGGGAGATCAGCGCCTTTCAGAAACAAACCCATTTATTGATGGGGTTCTGGTGACCCTGTGGTAAAAATGTGCTGTGGTAACCATGAATTTGCATTACAATCAGTTCTACTTTTTCAAACTGCTGGAGCATCAGAGATTAGCCAGCTGGTACTGAACACACTCAACTAATGGTCTGGGTTGAAATGGCAAGTCCCGTGCTCCTAGTGCATTATTAAAGAGTACACCACTAGTTCTGTTCCTATATCTTCAAGTGGCATATTTGACTTGTGCAGGTTGGTGGCAATGGGAATTTTGACAAACCTTTATTGACAACATGTGCATGTCATTGGTTGTTATTTATTGTGCAGCATCTGTGTACCAGACTAAACTCACCCACATTATTCACTTCCTTTTTTCCTGTTAGGTAAAGTATCATCAAAGATACGAAAAAGAGATCAAGGGAAAAGCCAGCCATACAGCTGGAGCAGATGTTGCTTTTACAAGAGAAAATGTAGATCAATATGGACAGGTATGCAACATCCAAGAGATAACCATGCTGACGTTGATCATTACTACAGCTGATTGCTCAGGGCTTTAGAATCCTATTTTCTCTTTGTTTTCCTGTGTGAGAAAACACGGTCTCAAGGGAAGGGGTAATGTGCAAACAGCACTGTGCTCCTAAGGTGTAATGCATCTGGCACTTAAAGATGTGACTACGAGGTGCCTGCACTGTCACTGCATGACCCTTATGGTAGGGTCATTCCTAAAGGTGAAGACTGACCCTGGTAAAGTTTATCTGTGTGCGTGTATGCACTCTATGTACATTTCTATTGTGGTGTTGCTACAGATATGTTTACTTGAGGAAATATTCCCATTCCATGAATAAGGAAATTCAGTCAGGAGAAAATCGAAAGGGTTCTGAAATGGTAGAAATTTGGCAGATAGTTAAGTGTCCTTTCCCTGCTGGTATTGTTACAAATCTTAGAGCTTTGCAGCTCTGAATATGTGTGAACAGCCCTGAATCTCTTAGATGCACAGTCTCTTAGATTTCAGCTCTTCTACAACAAGAGTATTATAAGGCTGATAAGCTGTAGTTCTGTATTTGTGGAACCAAACAGTCTTTAGTTCTGTTTTGGTCAGTGGCATTCGTTTTGCTTATGTTTAATTTTTTAAGGGAATGCAATTGGTTTTGTGGTCTCTCAAAATGCACCCAAAGTTCTGTTCCCAATTAAGTTAAAGAAATAGCACAGCTAAATAGAACTGAATCCAGCTAAAGGGAACCTGAAAGGAATTGAATAGTTTTCTTGTATAAAGAAGACTCTGTGGTTAATCTTAGGGGTTTTTGTCTTGCTCCTCAGTAGGTCCATATACTTTGGAGAAATGAAGGAACAGGGACTGTATTTTCCTAAAACCTTCCATATTTCACACTTGTTCACGTCTTCTGTCCAAATCTACATTTAATATTCTGTGAAAAGCAAACCATCCTTGAAGAATATGAGTTTAGAGTTGTAGCAATGAAACCTTCAATTAGTTTCTGTCTTTTGAACTGCTACAAGTTTTAATAGGAATAAACAAATAAGATGAATTTGAAAAAGCACTAATTACATTTTCAAGCATTAGAATGCTTCTGTTTTAGAAATAATTTAAGTTTTTTCTTCTTTGAAAGTATCTTTGAAACTTCAGTCACAGACTTCAAATTCATTTTGAGTTTTAATCTTCATAGATTGGGTACTGATATTATTAGTCAAATAACACAGAGTCACTGAAATTAATGGATCTTTCTGAGTAAATTGTGACTTAACATGGGTAAAGGGATTAGATTTCTAACTGTTGAGATCATAAACAGTGAGTTGAGTGTACATCATACAAATATATATAGATACACACATATATATATATATACATGCATATTTATATATCTAGCATGAGACAACTTAAGGAATCTTACTGTAAAATTCCTGTGTTGAATGCCTGTTTTGTTGATGTTTAAAAGCCTTAGAGGGGCTAAAATAGTTTTCTAAAACTTTGACTATATGCACAATATTAGAAATTATATTAAAATGCATTTGAGAAAGTTAGAAGCAAAAGACAGGTTAGTCTGGAGAATTCAAACTCATTAATGGTATTTTAAGAAAATAGCTCAGCTGATTAAGCAAGTATATTTTTTCTTTTCTATGCCTGTTTATAGAATAATTTAATGCTATTGTAACTCTGGCATCATATTGTTCACAAATTTGTAGTGTGACCTATCTTACCATGTGACATTGATGGTGCACAAAATGGCCTGCAATGGATGGTTTTGCACTGAGAAATCACAAAAGAGATATTCCACATATTTGTAGTCCTTCCTATCTGTACTCTCCATGGCATTCTTGACATGCATGCTATTCATGGCACAGTCTATTTTCACTCAGACTGCCTCTTTACTGCAAAGGATTTACAAAATATTGCAGAGGTGACACATTACACTATATCTCACTTGTTTGTATTCTTGTTTGTACACCATATTCTCCCCAGATCTTGCCATAGAAGGCTTTGGGATGATATTGTGCATTACCATTAAAAAAAAAGCTCCAGTATTTTGCTGTTAAACTATCAAAATGGTTTTTGAATTGTCAAACATTTACACATAAACTTATCTCTAGATGTATTTAAGAATGTTACTTCCACAACAATTGGGGTTTTTTAAATCAAACCAATGAAATTTTGTGATTTTGTTCACTAAGGAGTTTGCCATTTTGATGACTAGGTATCTCTGCTTCATTTGTTAATCCCTCTTCAAAATACATCACTGCAGTATAAAAGTATTATTTTTGGTCAATTATGATGTGAAGAATGACCATGGAATGATGAAACAGCTTCTATAATACTACAGAGGAAGGCTGATCCGGTGTTAAACTTGTTGACTTTCAGCAAGTCTCCTGGCTATCCAAACCATTAGCTATTTTTATCCTATTCCAGGGGAACATGTATTGATAGAGGCAAGCAGATATCATTTCTGTAAGAAATTATGTGAGATCAGAAGGTTGTATATCATTGAATGCTATCTTGACCACAGCTAATAGCTACCTAAATTTCTCTTGGAATGCAGCTCAGGTGGTTTCACAGGCATAGATAATTGAATGGGTCAATTTATTCTTGTTTTTATTTGGTCATGTTTTTAATTTTAAAAAAAATCATTGAAGCCATGAAGCTTCCTGCTAACAAGGACTGTGGGGCTTTGTAAAATAACCCATGGCCCCACCTGCTCCTGTGTGATGAGTAAACACTCTGAATTTTCTTCAGGGATATATGGATGAGTTTGAGGAACGCAGAGGGAAAGGAAGCTTTCCTGCTATGATCACTCCAGCTTATCAAAATGCCAAGAAAGCAAATGAACTGGCAAGTGATGTAAGTATGAAACCTGAATCAATACAATTCATAAACAATTAAAAGCAGCAGTTTGTCAGAGCAGTGCCTGGGAGGAGAATGCTAAAATTGCACTTGAGAAGTAAACAAAAGTGACATTTTGCTGCATTGCTGGGAACTGGATGGCTCAGGGGATTAATAATATCCATTAATAGAAGGGGGCACAGCTCCAACTTGCACGAGGGACGAGATGCATGTAGCAACTAATGGGGATCCCTACTGTTAGGTTAACCCTCCTGGCAAATCTGCACTTGTATTATTAATGAAACCTTCAACTGCCTTAATCATCCTGTGGACTACTGTGGTATTCCCAGTAGTGAATAAATGGAGGATGAATGAACTGTACTGGTTTTGATATTTTGATATATCATGCCTCTAGCACAAAGCAAGTCATATGGAGGAAAAGAAGCATAGAGTAGGACACTGTCACTTCACAAAAATGAGCTCATTTCTAAGCCAGGGATTTTTTTTTTGGGTGGTAAACTAAAGAATTGGCAAAGAGGTGGTGGTGTGTGATTCTTGCATCCAGCCCATCCATTAAAGGGCCTCAGTCCTATTTGAGGAGGTCATTTCTGGCAGTGACAAAAAACAGGTCAGTCTGTAGGTCAGTACCCTGTGGCTGCTCTGAAGGGTTCCTGTGAGTGACAACCTTTGTAGTGTGGGCACCTGTCCCCTACAGGGCTGTGTGAGCTGATGAGCTCAGTCTGTCTTCTGGGGAGCTAACAGATGGTTGAGTCTTTCAGCTTGTATTAGGCTGGACTAGACATGAGCAGTAAACTGGAGTGAAAGGATCAGTCATGTTCTGTTACCTGAGCTTATCACTGAGAGAATATAAAAACCTCAAATCCTCTGTGACCAATCCCAGTTTGATGACAAACTCAGTGATCCCCTGTTTAAACATGAAATATTTAACCTTTCCAGAAAATGATCACAGTTTCATACGTTTGGAAAATGCTAATGGTCAGTAGTTTCCTTATTAGTTAGTAACACCTGGAGTGAGGAGGAGGATTGGCTCATGGCAGTAACATTTGCACACTACAGGATTCACCAAACTGACTTATAGTTTTAAAGACTGAGGAAATGTGTGCACACTTGGAAAAAAACCAAAACACTTTGCATTTCAGTTCTTGTGAAATTATTTTGTACATTATGTTACTGGTTTTTGAACCATAGGAATGTAAGATGTATAATACAAGCATCTCATTGTATGTAAGAAATATTGATACATATTCCCAACAGGGGTTTTGCTGGACAAAGTTTGGCAAAAGACCAGCATAAGTATTATCTCTCTTTACCTACCCAAGCCCAATTTATGTCAATAACATGATGTCTAAATTAATTTTAGAAATCCCTTATTTCAATCTTGATTTGGTAGAGAAACATAATTCCCTTAAACACACTAAAAATACAAAAATATCCAGCTTTTAAAAAAAGCTGGTTTGTACAAAAGGAAAAGTTTGCAGAGTACTTGATGACTACCTATAATTCTCTGATTAAAATTAAAGTACTGAGGAATGACTTCAGTACTAGAAGAGCACACAAGCTCCATGCTGTCACTAGCCAAGAATCTGTGAATAATCTGTTCAAGCTATGAACAACAACCAGCACTGCTCAATCTATGTCAAAAATGGATAAAAAATTTCTGTCTAGTAAAATGTCTTGAGAGAGACTGTGAAGGGCTATGGGATTATATTTGGGTTATTTGAGGAAGTAAATACTCACAGTGTTTCAACTTGGCAAGTTCCATTTACTTATCAAAGCAAGCACAGGGAAGATATTATCCTGACTCATGAAGTCAGTCTAAATAGTAATGATGAAAAGGTGCACATCTACTTTATAATTCTCCCTACTTCTTTTCAGATAAAATACAAGAAAGATCTTTCCAAGATGAAAGGTGCAGCTCACTTTCACTCCCTAACAGCTGAAGACAACTTGGTCCTTAAACAAGCCCGAAGTGTTAACAAGCTTGTCAGTGAGGTAAGAGCTTGAATCGATCTCTTAACAAGTTTGGGAGCTGCTCATACAAACATTTGTGTTTGATGAGCGAGGACTGCAAGTGAAAAAAGCTGTTGTTCTTAGTGTGTTGCACATAACAAAAATCATCTTGTGTAGCACCGTAACCGGAGAGAAAAGCGCAAGAACAGATTTTCAGGTGCTGTGTTCTGGCCCTCCCAATCACCTGTATGAAAGTGGGGGAAATGAACCCCAGGACAGTAATTATAATTCTGACCACATGAAGAATAGAAATCTGAAAAAACCCCATCCCAAACCTGAATTGTGTTTTTAATACGATATTAAGATATAATCACAAATACTTTTGGATGAATTGGGTGTGTACCTTGGAGTGTCTCAAAGGTTATTCTAATAATCAAAAAATAACATGAACACAGCCAAAAATTGATACCATTCTGGTTATGCAGATTTCTGTTTTCTTCTATCATGTGAAAGACTGATAATTGATTCTTTTTCTGCTTGGCAAGGGAAGATTGCTAGAGAATTCTCAGTAGATCCTGAATTATTAATTTATTTATAGTGTCATATCAGCTATAAAACTATTAATAAATGTGAGTTTCTAGAACTTCCCCATGGCAGTTTAAAAACTTATACTCATGAGATGTCAGAGTATAAAACCTTCAATAATGAAAAACCCCTGGAAGAAGGGCTGGAAGGGGCCTCCTGGGCCAATAATTCCTGGTTCCTGCTGGTTTGACACAGCATCGTATAATCTTCCTATTCCAATTTCTGGGCTGCATTTATTCCTGTCCGCTTTATTACCACTGTGTTTTGTGCTAGCGTTGCCCTTTAGTTTAAAAAGTTCTTCTCCCTGCATGGTTACTTTTCAGAGAGGTTTACAAATACATCATTTTCTTCTCTCTGCCTTTGATTTCCTAGACTAAGCAAGCTGAGTTCTTCTCATGTCTCAGTCTTTCATTGCAGCTGTTGCTGGCTGAGTACATGTTCCTTAAACAGGAATGACTATGAGAGTACAAAAGCTCTTGCTGAGGTCTTGTGGAACCTGGTACACGGCACATTTTTATGTGTTCATTTGCTCCACTCACCTTAGAATTCCTTTGTATATCATTTATCATTGTTTTTGTTAATAACTTTCCTCCTGTCACTGTGTCATATACTTTGCAGAGGATGAAATTGCATTTCCCTTGCCTATAAAATGAGAACTGAGTATATGAAAATTCTCTTCATATTACTTTTCATCATATGCCATCTAATGAAGGCCATGTATCAAAATCTCTGAACAGTGGGTCTGCCTAATAAAAAGTGTGTGAAGGAACTTGATAGAGCAGATTAAGGTTTTACCCTGTCTTCCCATTGTGCATTTTTGTCACTAAGGTGGAGTACAAGAAGGATCTTGGAAACAACAAAGGCTACAGCATGAACTACTGTGACACTCCACAATTCAAGAATGTGAGCAAGATCTCAAAATTCACCAGTGATGTAAGTTTTCAGCTCCTCATGTGTGGCTTGCTCGCCCTGGTAGCTGCTGGAATCACAGGTCATCTGTGTGTGTAGGTTTCAGATAAACGTGTGCTGGAAATGTGATTTTAACTGATTTTAGCCCGTGTCTGTACAACACCTGTCCTAGTGTGTCCTGATGTATATCTGGGGCTCATTTTATATAGGATTATGGAAAGAACTATTCTGGTATTTGGAAGAGAGTTTATCTACCTTGGACTGCTGATCTAGACAAGTAGCAGTCAGCTGTTACTGTTGTCTGTCATAATTATTATTTATTTCATTGTGCATGTCCATTTCCTGACTGGATAGTTAGGCAGAAGATACTTCACAAGAGTTCATGCCAGAGAGGAACATAATTCTTGTGTGAAAAGAATCAGTGTTAACAATTATACTGTTTGTATCTCATTAAATATAATTTTATTTTATACTGCCTCTATCATTCTCTGAAATCCCAGAGGAGTAAATCTTTTGCCATACAGTTGAGATGATAGAATGATCAATTTTTATTGCCAAATCTCCCACTCTGGGATTGGTGAAAGATGCACCAAGACAACCCAGTCTTGTTTTTTTGTTAATGCACAAATATTGTCTCCCTGGAACTTTGTTCTAGGATTTGTTTCTGATGAAATAATATGCAGCAACAGAACACAGAGGTATCTTTTTTGTATGGCATTTGGGTGATATGAAGAACATTAAAATGACATCTTTAAAACAGAAAACTCACAGAGGGTTTTAGCTTTTACTTTTTAAAGTACCAAGGCTGTTGTGGATTAATGATTTCCTGTATTGGAGCAACACTAGTAGACCACAGCTGTAACAATTTGTCTCCCTGCTGTAAAATATGGAAACTCTGAAAAGCTGAAACTCTTCAATAGCAGAGTTGAATATATTTTCTCAGAGTATTTTTATCTTTTTTTTTTTTTTCTTTTGCACAGCTTAAATACAAAGAAACCTACCAGAATGAAATGAAAGGTCACTATGTGGGTATTGGCATGGACAAGAGAATGCTCCATGCCATGAAAGTTGGCAGCTTGGCGAGCAATGTAAGTCCCTTTTAATCACACTTGTATGGCTGTTGCCTCCTTGTCTTTCAGTTTTTCCAGAATTCAGTTGATAGAAAACTTTAGATCATACTCTATGAGGATCTGACAGAAAGATATGTTGAGATGAGGGGAAATTCTGGAAACCCTTTTGTACTGTTTTATAGCTAACTGTGTGGAAGAAGTTAAAATAAGAAATTTCAGTGATCTGGCAACATACTGAGATCCTTCAGTTTTCTTTGACATCAGTAGGATGCTGAAGGTTGTTTGCCACCACCCCCAGGGTCAGACCTTTGCTGGAAAAAACAGTCTTTAATGAAGATTTCTGGATTCCAATTTAATTTACTGGGTTAGTCAAGAAGCTATTTCATTACATACCATTCCTTCAAGTACATTATTTACAAATCTGTAAGAAGCTGGAGAACTAAGCAGAAAGATAAAAGAGATGTGTCATAGGTGGAAGTTAAGTTAATGCTCCCACTGTTGGCATTGGATTAATTGAGAAGCTGAAAAAGAATCAATTAGTGGCTAAACTATGCAAATAATTTCATTTTCTTTGTCACTCATGACATTGAACTTACTTTGTTTCTTGCATTTAATATTAATATTATTGTTTCTCCTTTCCTCTTGACTGATAATTATTCAAACAAATGACAGCTGAAAAAAAAAAAGGAATGATTTTTTTTTTGTTCTCCTTGTGTTTCAGATAGCCTATAAGTCTGATTACAAACATGACGGTGTTGACTACAATTACCCAGCTACTCTCACTCCTTCATACCAGACAACAAGAAAGTTGATCCCTTTGAAAGATGTAAATAATTTTATGTTGGTTTTTTTTTCCCCTGTGACTTACATAGCTCATCATCTCTCTGTAGGACAGATTGTGATAGATTGCATGTGTCAAACAATGATTTAATGATGGGAGCAAACAGCCAGTGGTAACAAAGTTAAAAAACAAAAAAGTGCGGTGTCAAGAGGTCTGAGCACACTAGAAAGGGGTGCCATGTCCTGTTGTTGGCAGAGGTTGTAGACAGATGTGAAATCGGTGACTTCTGCCCTATCCCAGCTCTGTGCCGCAAAACTCTCACCGTCCTGGGGCAGCTCCAACAGCAGCATCAAGACCTGAAAGCACTGAAAGGACAGGGAGACTAAAACAGCCCTCTCATCCTTTGTGAATTCCATGAGGGCAGGTGTTCCCTTTGAAGGGGAACTGATGGGTCACATCACCTTCCTTCAGCCTGCGGTCAGTGCAAAAGGGGTGCCTTCTGTGCCTGGGCTTTGGTGACTGCTGGAGCAGTGTGAGGAAGTTTGTGTGCTGCTGTGGTTACTTGTGTCCTTCAGATAAATGAAGGATGGCAGACTGTACAGCTTACTATACTCTCACAAGCATTAAAACCTGATCTCATCTACCACTGGCAATTTAACCTGTGCCTTAGTTAGGAGCTCAGTCACCTGGCTTTGCTTATGAAATCATCAGGGAGAGAGCAACAGCTCTGCAGGGCATTTCTGCCTTCCTAAGGTATATATACCCTGTCTTTACATTGGAATTGCAATAAACTAGGAGCAATATGCCTTAGAGAGGTCATTAACTTTGTGAGATTTATCTGGGCCTAAATACCTCTTCCAAGAAAAAGATGGTAGCATGAAGAGAATTGAGAATCCTGATGTTTTTGGGGAAGTATTTGATAAACTTCAACTCTAAGATGAACCGTTGCCTCTACAGCAGTAATTTCAGCTTTGCCTTTGTTAAAACTGAAACCAGTAAAATTCAGTGTTTGATTGCTTACTGTGTAAGAGAGCTGTGTTCTTAGAGAGTTCAAGGTAAGCATGAATTCATGTAAAATGTAAAAAGCATTTCAGCAATTCCAGTGACTCTACAGTTCATAGTCAGCATCTGGGTTTGAAACACATAATCTCATTGACTACAGAGACTCAGATGCACCAGTCCTGGCCATCATCTGTCATCAAATCCATCAGGATTTTGAACTAGTCTCAGGACTTGTCTGCTCCCAAATAACATGCTTCCTCTGAACACCTTTAGGAGAACAACTCTCTCATACACTAAGTAATCACAAGCTGCAATAAATACACAGTTTCAGTTAAAAAGAAATGATCCCTTTCCATGGAATCAAAATTCTCTCTGACTCTGAGGAAGTAAATACACTCTTTTAAGTACCTTGATCACTTTGGACCTGTGAGATAATTCAGGCCTTTTTTCCTAGCTTTTGTCATTCTGGCAGAATGAGCAAGTTTATGTGAGGATACCCGAGATAAGAAGGTTTGCACTGAGTTTCACTAACTCAAAGTCTCTAGAAATATGCTCCACCGGAAAGAAGTGTTCCTAAGAACCTAGTTTTAAGCAATGTGATTTGCAATGTTTGCAAAGTGGTGATTAACTACAGTGAATATTAATGAAGGCTTACAGAGAATAATAATTGTGCTCTGTAGTATAGCATTGCGTTCTTTAGCAGCAACAGATTTGAAAGAAAGCTTCATATGATTTTTTATCATATATAATTTGGGGCTTTAACATATTTATTTTATAACTTACTGTTGTTGCTACCATATTAATGTGTTAGTAACTTACTGGGCTCCAGTCCTCTTGATGGCTGACATTAAAATGACTTTTTTTTGTACTATAAGTACATATTTTTCTCAACAACCACACAAAACTTTGACCACAGAGGGAAATTCCGTGGTTAATTTATTGCATTAAAACTCAGTAAAGACAAAGTATAAGAGAGCTCATTTGCTTTATGCAGTGTTACACTGGACATACCTCTTCATAGACAGTTACAATATTCCTCATCTGATAAAGATAAAAATAGACTAAGTGATGGTTAAGAATATCAGTTTTATAGCAATGATCTGGGGAACTTTATAGCAATGATTTGTAGCTGGTACTGCATTTTTTTAAGAATTTGTGGGCTTGAAAGGAAAGGTTTATAAGTGAAGTAGTTTTCAGGGTGGGATAAAAACTGTGGCCTCAGACAAGGAAATTTTCAGAGCATTAACTCAGATCTCGTCCAAGAGGTTCTGGCATTTTTCCTCAGCTCAATTTATTATGGTTTAAGTAATGCTTTATCCAGAGTATTAGTTAACAAAACTTTGTCTATGCAACATCTCATTTTCCAGTCTGACCATTTCTTCTTTTACTAAATCTTTTTTTTTATTAATTTTATCTTCAATTAGGTAAACTACAGGCAAAGCATAGACAAGCTGAAGTACAGCTCTGTTGCCAGCACTCCACAAATTGCTCAAGCCAAAATAAATGCGCAGCAGCTCAGCGATGTAAGTTGTGCCATCATTAGCCGCTGTAGTTTATTAGAATTCTGAGAATATTTCATTTCGTAGCATTGGTATCCTTACACGTTTTTATTCTAGATAGCTCTTTCGCGGATTTATAGTCAAAACAAGAATACATATGGAATCAAATCACTTTCAAAAATGTGGCAAGCATACCAATAGATCTAATATTTGTCTCCATTTTTAAGATTTGTATCAGTGTGCTTTGATAGGAATTTATCTTCTGTGTATTTATTAAGGAAGGATTTTTAATAATGTCTTTTGTACTTATTGATAATTAGTAGCTCTTCTATTTATAGAATAAATTTCTACTTCCAAGTACCTAGGTAAAAGTTACAATTGCCTTATTGCCTTCATACTTACATCAGCCACACCTGTGAGTGTATCTTTAATGTATGGCACCAGTAGCCTGAAATTTAACAACAATCTGTCTAGTGGTTATATTTTTATTAAGTTAAAAATAACTGAGTTTCTTGCTGGCTTTTTCAATATATGCAGTTGAACTACCGAGCCCAGTATGAGAGGACAAAAACATATTACACTCTACCTCAGGATGTACCACTGTTAGTGAAAGCAAAATCCAATGCTGAGTTATACAGCGAGGTAAGTCAAGCCTTGTGGAAATACTGGCATTCATGATGCTGTTAATAGACAGAAGTTAATATAGAGATGATGCCACTCTTTCTGGAATCATTTAGCATTTATCTTTTGGCTTTGTACTAAACAACAAGATATATGGTGCCCAGAACAGACAGAGATCTAATTTCAAGGACAGTGAAATCTCTAGACAATTTTTTTCCAGGATATTTTCAGATGATTTGAATTTCTTTAAATCAGTAAATCAGTATTCAATCCACAAAACTAACTTCTTCTGAGGTGATGTTTGTATGAAGAACCAGCATTTGCACAGTTCTGGTAATTCAAAGTCCACTGAAGTCAATGGAAAGGAACAGTGACTTCAGCAAACTTGGATCAAGCCCACTGTTGCTCCATTCATAATTCCTGACAATATATAGTGATTCACTTATAGTCTTATGTGTTAAAATCAAGTGCTTGCAGGAAAACTTGAATTTCTATTTAATTTTTAAAGTATTTTTCAGGCCTCCGTTGTCATAGATAGTTTTGGAGGGAAAAACCCCAAGACAAATAAGTGCAAAATGAGGAAAAAACCTCCAGATATTACTGGGGTGACTTTTATTTTTTAACCAGTTTCATGATTTTTCATGGTTGTGTGTTGGCATTACTGTAAGTTTTTTGTATCTTCTGTTCTTCCCCTAAGTTTGGTTTGAGTTGCATTGGCAGAGTGTTGTGGAGGAACATTCTTTGAGGCTGTACTGGGTTGGGATGCATGCTGATTGTTAGATACTGATAAAATATAAACATGCAAAACCCAAATCCAGAAACTCTGGCTTCCTGAGAACCTTCTACCTTCATTAGGTGCGTGCATAGTATGAGATCTTGCTTTAATGGAATTTCAAGTGGAATCTTGAAAAAAGAGCTTAAAAAAACTATTACTTTAAGTTCTACTAGCTTGCAGAAGTTAAGTATGTGATTCTCATGCATTTTATCTGTATTTCTGAGATAGTGTGGCTCATGAGTGTGCTTTTGAAGACAATCTCCTGATCATAAGGGCTGCTGCACTGGGCTGTGCTTCACATTTGTGGGGTGGTCTCAGAGCACACGAACTGGATTCCTTTTGAATGCTCTCCAGCAGCTCACATAAAGAACTGAAGCTTCAAATTCAGCACATGGGACTTGATTGGTTATAGTTTAGGGGGTGCGAAAGAAAAATCCTGCAATGAGTGGTGTCTGGATCTTAGCACCATCTGTTCTGCCTATAGATCAGCTCCTATAGAGCTATACTATTTGCATAAGTAGGCATAACCAGAGACACTTTTGAAAAACTCTCCCTCCTCCATATCTGTCTGAAACTGGTGCGTGTTCTGGGACTTTAAGTGCCTGTGAACTCCAAGAATAAAATTTTGTCTCAATCCTAGACAATTAATTAGCTCAAAATGACAGTGAACTGTGACTTAAGAAGGTCCCAGTTTGTGGACTGAGCACATTTACACTTCTGTTTTTCTCTGCGTGATTTTCATGCTTGTTTGAAAATCCTGTGTGTTTAAGTGTTGGTGACGTGTTGCTGTCTTTCCTTTCTCAGATTAAATACAAAGAAGGCTGGGAGAAGAGTAAGGGCCAGGGCTTTGAAATGAAGCTTGATTCTCTGCCTTTACTTGCTGCCAAGGCTTCAAGGGATCTTGCCAGTGATGTATGTTGCATTTAGTTATCTGGGAATTATTCTTTATATAAGTAGCTGTAGCATGGGGGAATAAAGTATAGCTCGCTTTGTCTGGATTTTTAAGTTCTGCTTTTGGCTGTCCATCTTTCTCAATGGCTAATGAACAGTTGGAAACTTTCTCAGATTCTGCTGTGAGATTTCACCCTTCAAAAAATATTTTTTTTTTAAATCTTGTGTACAGTGAAGCAAAATTTGCATAATAAACTCATAGTGAAAGTCAGTGTTTTGAATTGTTTCTAGCCTCAAAAATAATGTTATCATCTACTACAAAGGGAATGCATATTTCTTTAGTCTGCTTCCTTAACATAAATACATGTATATAAAAAAATTCCAGACAAGATCTTTCTAAACAACTTATATAATGATTTTGAACCTGTGGAGAGGCAGAAAAAGGAGACAATTTTTTGCAGATGGGAAGTGTTCAGCAGTAATGGGGTTTCTGAAATTCCACCTCATTAAGAAAATCACATCTTAAAGTCCTTGCTTGGATTGATTTCTTATCTTTGCCTCTAAGAACAAGATAATTTAGCTAATCAGAAGAATTAAAGTTTATAAGCATATTCACCTCAGAGGGCTGAGCCTTAAAGAATGAGGTTAAAGACCTCATAAATGAGACTGACCTTGCATCTTTGGAATTTCTGAGAAAATCTGGGAAATTTGAAGTGACAATGAGAGCATCAGACTAACCTCTTCTAAATTTTGACCATCCAGATTACCAGTGAAAAACATATTACATATCTCATGGGTAATTGGAAATATTCTTAGATTTACACTGGGTTTTGTTTGTTTTTTTTTTTACAGATTAAGTATAAAGAAGAATATGAAAAAACAAAAGGAAAAGCAACTGAAACCAAAGATTCAAGGCTTTTGCACTCTCTGAAGGTGGCCAAGATGAGTAGTGAGGTAAATTATTTCTCTTACTCAAAAGGTGTTTTTCATAATTAGGAAACTTTCAGCAACACTATACGATCTACCACTGTTACTGCTCTCACTGTAAGAAATTCTTGGAAGCATTTAACAAAATTGGTTTCCTTCCTCCATCTGTTAATCTGCAATGATTGCACAGCAGGGGATTTTGGGCAGTGGTGTCCTTATTTTGGGGCAGGAAAATAACATCCTATTAAAACATCAATATAAATGTCATCATATTAAAACCTCAATGTAAACGGTTCTACACAAAACTTTTGAGTCTATAAAGGTATGTTTAAAAGCAAGATGTACTGTAATAGAGAAAATGTCTCTAGAACCTGGAAAATTTACCCTGGCATCTGTTTTGTCCCTTACAGGGCCTGATTTCTACATGTGTTTGGGGTTTTTTTGCCTAATCTTCAAAAGGACCCAGACAGGAGGGGTGACTTAAAATAGCCTTGCAGTATCTGATGCAGACAATCTGTTTTCATTCCTATTTCTAGATTGCCTACAAAAAAGGTTTTGAGGAGAGCAAGGCCCATTTCCATCTGCCCATGGATATGATAAACCTGAGGCATGCTATGAAGGCTCAGGCACTTGCCAGTGACCTGGATTATAGAACGAGACTCCATGAGTACACCGTGCTTCCAGAAGATATGAAGACTAAGTGGGCAAAGAAGGCCTATGATCTCCAGAGTGATGTAAGATGATGTATACCCAGCTTAACTGTTAAAAACAGTACAAGTGCCTATAGACTTTTAATTTGATGTTAATTCTTGTTTCATATGAACTCTGTCTGATTGTACTATGTACTTCTTAAGATGTCGTTGCAGTGGCTTTGAAACTGTAAAGAGTGCACATGTTCACTTACAAACAATACTTGTGCTCCCTGTGCCAGTAAATGTTATTTTCCTCTGCAGCTCCAATATAGGGCAGATCTGACATGGATGAAAGGAGCTGGATGTATCACAGAAGGAAGTCTTAATATACAACAAGCCAAAAAGGCAGGAGATTTAGTCAGTGAGGTAAGCAAAGTTCTCAGGCTTCTGCCTGTTTGTTCAAAGGTTTATGCACGCTTATTCCACTACATTTTGTGGAATAGGTAAGGAATTCCTAATAAGGAATATTTGAGAAATGGAAAAATCGATGGACATAATGTAGTTATTCTATAGTTTAGAAGAACCCAGGATTAGAGATTAAAATTATGTTTTCTCTTTATCTAATTATCAAAATAATCTGTGAGGTAGATTCCCCATAGTTGTGCTTCCATCTCTTTTCATTCCCCTGCCCATTTTGTAGAGCAGCCTTGAATTTCCATTGAGTTTCATGTGCTACATGAAGTACAGAGAAGCTTTAAGGAGCAGTATTGAAAAATTAGATATTTGTTAGCTATGGTTGAAAATTTCCTTGCTCCTTGGCAAGTAGGAGCTGTGACTTTACTGGCAGCTTCAGCTTTTCCTGCTCTTCATTGCTTTTGCTTTATTAATTCACGGCTTTGCACTGCCATTAACCTTATGGAAGTAAACTTCCTCAGCTTCTTAGATATGGTTGAGGAGTCTCACTAGTGCTAGAAAAAGTAGGGAACAGAGAAAAGAATAAATTAGGGGAAGTTTGACAAGAAGGATAAATCCCACTTAGTTCTGGAAGGAGGAACAGAAGCCAGTTAGTTACTGGCGATCACACCCTGACACCTTGGGTCTCTGACATCCTCTCACTACTCCTACAAGGGGGAAAAATACCTCTTAGAAACAAAAGAAGAGCAGCTACCTCAGATCTGGTGTCTTGCTAGGGATAGACTGACATCTGCTTCTGGGGTGTGCTGTGGTAATAATCACTTCCACAAATATTTAGTCCATAAGGATCTGCCTTTTCATTCCAGTGCAGTGCAAGGCCGAGAGACGGCTGACAGTCACTTAAACTGGAGACTGGTGGATATTATTTCAGAGATCCCTATTGCCATACAAAGCCGGGCGTTTTGTCATTTCTTTGCAGGATGTCACTACATTGTGTTCCATGCAAGGTGACAAAACATGCTGTTTTTAATCTGCCTCCCTCCCTTCCAGGTTTCTAAAATAAAGCGATGAGCACCTCTTTGAAGTGCTGCATGCTTTTTTAACTTCTATTTTGTGTTCTGCTAGCAGAGACACAGTGTAAGCTGATCTGTTCACCCATCAGTTCAAACAGAAGAATTTCTCTCCTGAAATGCCAGATAATAAAAAAATTGCATTCACACCCATTCTAGGTGGAATGCCCCACTTCATGACTGAACTGGTAGAATAAGAATGCAATTAAAATACACAAGAAATGTTTGCTTGGTCTCCCCTGTCACAATGTGGTCTTGAAATAGAGTCCTGCATTTCCTTGTACTGTCTCAAAGAAAGAAAGTATGCTTAGCTTGTTCTCAAATGAGTGGTGCAAAAGGCTGAGGCAAAGACATTAATTCAAAACAGGTCTGTTCTAAAGCCTCATGAAGTCAGTTAAAGTTTTCCAATCACTTCAGTATGTTTCAGGTCTAAAACAAAAAATGGAATGAAACTATGAACAAGCTTATTTACCAAACTAAAAATATTAGTCTCCATGCACATTTGTCCATTCAAATGGATTTTAGATAAGTACTGGCACCAGAGGATGAATAAAGAAGACTATTTTTCCCATACCACAGACTTGAGCCTTGTAGAGGCCTCTCACAGCTGTTCATCCTAGAAATTCTTGACCGCAGTATCCGTGCTGAGCTCTGATTTGAAAAGAGAAAGATTTTGAGAGGATGGAGAAGATTTTGAGTTCAAGATACTTTCAGGACACTGCAAGTGCTCACTCTAATAATTATTATCTTAATAATTTAAAAATATCACAGTAACATATATTCAGTGATTTCAACTGCCCATACATATCCACAAGAATTTTCTTGTAGGAAAATGAGGTAGTAACACTACTAATCAGCTCTCTTGGGTCCTGAGTTAGGTCATCCCGGGTTGTGAACATCACTCACTGGCTGGTGTGCAGCCTAGGTCTTGTAAGATATGTAGATAGTACATCTGGCACCAAAGATATCCATGCCTGCAGCATCGGCAACAGTGCATTTGGCACACACTTGCACTGCCCTCCTCTCCTCAAAATACCAGCACTGGGTAGTATTTGGAAGCTTATTTTGTTGACACCTGAGCTAAAACTGCCTTGGGAATTTACAGGGCACTTCTCGCTCTATCACTCATGTGTTTTTTAAAAGTGATGTATTTTTGGGGAAGTGCAAGTACTGCAGAAAATTTTGTATAATGTGCTTTAATTTGCTGTAGAAAAAGTACAGGCAGAAGGCTGATGCTCTGAAGTTCACCAGTGTGGCTGACAGTTCTCAGATCAAGCATGCCAAGAAAAGCCAGGAACTTCAAAGTGATGTGAGTCCTTGACTGAATTTGTCTCTTTGCAAATAGCTTATGCATAAAGTGGTCATTCCTGATAAATGTACACCAGTGTGATGGTGAGAGAGCCCCCAGTTATGAAACCTTTCAATATATAAAGTTTCTTCAGATTTATTCTAAGGGGAGGCGGTTATTTGTTTATTTGATTAATTCTCTCAGTGAATTCTTTGAACTAGAACAACAGCAACAAGAATCAAGCACCATTGGGAATGGGCTCCTGGCACCTGTTACTTATTTCTTGTGTGCCGAACATGCTGCCTTTCTTTGTGTGCTGAAATCAGAATAGTAACCACAGACTTAGAGCTTTATAGGAGGGAC
This sequence comes from Orthonyx spaldingii, assembly GCA_013397795.1. Taxonomy (NCBI): domain Eukaryota; kingdom Metazoa; phylum Chordata; class Aves; order Passeriformes; family Orthonychidae; genus Orthonyx; species Orthonyx spaldingii. Next base: position 434,291 of record VZTJ01004374.1, on the reverse strand, counting down.
TTCGTTTTCTGTGGGATGTAAGAAATGTAATGCTTTGTGGAAAGGGACACATTTTCATAGTTTTTCAACAGCTCCTCCAAGAACTTCATGGGCTAAAACAGAGCAGTTAGTTTCTCTGTTGCCGTAGCCCTGGGATATAAAATGGGGATGGTTGCTACTCGAATCACAAAAGGTCCTTGATGTTTTCATTCATGGTTGAAAAGTTAGTCCTCACTGGAGTATTGTGTCAGCAATTACATTTAAGTCACAAATGTTCTCTGCAGATTCAGTTGCTTGGAGTCCTTCATGTCATGCCTAGAATTCTCTGTTTCTGTATCCTATTAAAGACTTGCATTCTACCCAAGAAGTACCTGCAGTTTAACATTGGATAAAATATGTTCTTGCATACATTTTGTGTAGAGTGTGAATTGCTGTCAGCTTTATAGCTAGCTAAGTAGCTAACTTTGGGAAAGAAAATTAAAGTATCCTGATACATGTGTTGTTTCATAGCTTCCTTGAAATTTAACCATGAGTAGTTTGGTCAACCCGACTCTGTAGGTCAGTTTTTAAATCCATATTTAACAAAAAACTTCAAGATGCTAAAGAATAGCTCCCCAAGCAAGTTAATCCTAACAAATCCTTGAATATTTGGAGTGTTTTAACCAGTATTCCTTCAACATTACATGTGGACTACTGCTCCTTGACCATGCTTTGCTTCCTGTGGACAGGTTGCCTACAGGTCAGGGAAAGAGCAGTTTCTTCATCAGTACACCATCAGCAAAGACGACCCTGTCTTCATGCTGGCCAAAGCAAATGCTGCCAATATCAGTGAGGTACTGTACTGTTCCCTCACTCCCCTGAATAGTTACTGGTGCTGCTGAAATACTTGTTCTGTAGGTAAAAGTTATGTTCTTTCTCTGAGAAGGCCCTCATGTTTTAGATGTAAGAACTTGAGATTTAATTACATGCTCCTAGTAAATAGTCACATCTGCTGTTCTGAAGACTTGCCACTTTTAGGGTTTGAAGCTGTGCATTATTCACATGCTTCCAAGTGATTGGCACATGGACACTTTCACTGGCACCAGTGAAATATTGGGACTGCAGTGTCCACAGTTTGAGGATGTAAGGGAAGACACCAGGATTTGATCCGTAGCCATATGGTTTCTGGGCATGGAATACAGGAGGGACTTGTTACGGGAGAGCTTTCACTGTGGCTATGGAACAAATGGAATGGATTGATAATAATAAAGAAACTATGTTGTTGTCATCTCTTTAGAAACTCTACAGGAGTAGCTGGGAGAAGCAGAAGGAAAAAGGATTTGTGCTTCGTCTGGATGCTTTGTCATTCTTGACAGCTAAGGCAAAGAGGGATCTGGCAAGTGATGTGAGTATGGACTCCATCAGCCTTCTTTGTTCTTGGGACAGCTGACAGTCCAGGTTGCTGCTAGTGTTGGGGATGTGTCACATATGTCTCAGTGCCCTGAGCCACCCTCGCTCGATTCATTCCAAGGAGCGATGGAGGAGTTGTCTGGGTGATTGGCGTTCTGTAATTAGTCAGAACGTTTGCTCTGAGCAATTCAGAGCTTTTCCCCACATGCTGACTGTGTTTTCCTATTCTCATTTTGACCTGAGGGTGAATTTTAGAACTCAAAACGAAGTGGAAATCTCCTGTGAAACATCATAACTTAATACATCTATGTCTGGCCAGAAAATTCCTGAAAGAGCCTTCTGACCTCAGTGCCTGAAGAATGTTGTTTTTCCAAAAAGAAAATATTTCTTACAGGTTTTTGTAAACATGTTATTATCAAGAAGGACTTATTCTTTATAGACACTTATTTCTAAGGCATTCCATTTCTCTTTTGCAAATTATCTTCTTACTTGCTTGTATCAAGGACCCTGCATGTCACAACACTGACAGACCATTGCTTTACTACTAGTAGAGCTGTCAGTTTGGCAGCTTAGATCATTTACTCTTGGTCTGTTTTTTTCTTCACAGGTTAAATATAAGGAAGGTTATGAGAAGATGAAGGGTAAGCTCATTGGAGTAAAAGCTGTGGAGGAAGATTCACAAATGGCTCATTCCCTGCAAATGTCAAAGTTGCAGAGTGATCTGGAGTACAAGAAGGCCTTTGAGGGCACAAAGAGTCAGTTCCAGATCCCCATGGATATGGTTAACCTTGTCCATGCCAAAAAGGCTCAGAATTTGGCCACAGATATAGGATACAAGACATCTCTCCATCAGTACACAGCCCTGCCTACTGACAGGAGAGTGGCATGGGCCAAGTGGGCCTATGGACTGCAGAGTGATGTAAGTCCAGACCTTCATGTATTTCAATACCCTTTCATCCAGCCCATTCTCAGCCCCACTTAGGGCTCACTTTCTTCATAAATTTATGCTTTTTATGCCATGACGTCTTTATGCACCTAATTTTTCAGCTATTAAACAGTGAATATTAACACAGTAAATATTAACCACTTATTTCCTCTGGACATATATTTAAGTTGTGCAGTGTTTTTGAGGAGGGCTGTAACTCCATTTATAAGCATGCTTCTTCAAAGCCTACTTCAAATGTTAATAAAACACTAGGATTCCTATATGATGTACATTTATTTTTGTTTGCTAATGTGCAGGGAGGTTAAATAATGTATGGTGATACAATTGGTGATAAAATTCCATATGGAGACCACATGTTCAGCTGTAACCATCAGATGAACTGTCTGATACTCTACACAATCACTTAAAGTTACACTTTCCATTCTGAGGTTTTAAGTCAGACCTTTTCAAGGACACAGATAGAAATGTGCACAGGCCTTGTTGAGGTATGGCTGCTGAAACTTTTGTGACAGCTTTGAGAAACCTGACTTACAACTAAGCATTTGAAATTCAGTACTTTTGGTAGGAGGGATTTTGCGAGGAAAGGGAGAAGTACTCCTGTACTTTTCTTCCTTAAAGACACATGAAAAAACAAACAAAACAAAATTCTTTCTCTCCTGTAAAACAATAGAGTATGATTTGGGAAATGTTAAGTATCATTTTCTTTTTTTTGCAAGACAAAGATGAACTTTTAAAGAGTGCTCTGTACAAATAAAATTGAAGTTAGAGTAAAAATTGGAAAAAACAGTAAGGTGTAGACCACTTTTAAAAATTACCTTGCAAAGTATATTGCACAAGTGCTGATGAGTCATACTTTTATATCATTCCGTATTTTTTTTTGCTTTCCTTGCAACTATGCAATAGTGAATAAAACAAAAGCAGGCACTAATTTGACTTCATTGTTGTTCCTGAGATGTCTGAATCCTTTAATGGCATTTTAAGTGTATGAACACCAACAATAGGACCTTTTTTCCTTTGTCAGAACCGATACAGAGCAGATTTGAACTGGATGAAAGGAGCTGGATGGATAGCCACTGGGTCATTAAATGTGGAACAGGCTAAGAAGGCAGGAGAACTCATTAGTGAGGTGAGATTTCATGACAGCATGTAACAGAATTTGCTGCATAATGCGTGCAAAATGTCTGTATAAAATTAAAATAATTTCCACTCAAAGGGGAAAGAAAAAGGCATACCACATGAAAGCCCTCAAAACCAGGGATAGGACTGGTAATTAGAGGGAAACCAGATACCAAACACATACCAGTAGGAGTCCATATAGCCTTTGCAAAAACAAAGTAGGTGACAAATGATATTATGAATAATAACGGCAATCAAACAGTGCTCAATTGCTACCCACTAGCCTACCTTTTTAATGAAGCAAAACAGGAGAGATGATGAAAAGATGGAGTCATTGGGCCCAGAACCTTCTTTTGTAACAGATACGCTTTCCTTCTTGCTCGTTTTTCATATATATTCATGCTAGCTATTGAAATTCATATAGATATCTCTGGCTGTAGCTATCTATCAGCCCAAGTAGTTTTCATCCTTATTTTTCCCTATAACCAATATCACTTACAGGAGAAGGCAGACTCTAGAATGCTTTGTGCCTGTCTCATGAGGACTTCAAATGAAGTTCTGGTGGAAATGGTTAAAAGGTTCATAGTATTCTGCTTCTGTTATTTCAGAGAGTCCTACTGGCCAAATCTGTTGCTGTAAGAGACTGAGTCCTGTGATTTTTAAAAAACTATGATGCAGGAATCATCTGTCCATTCACTCTGCAGTGTCTCAGAAAAATACAGTCATCCTTTCACAACTGACTGATTGCAAACACTATTTTTTTCCCAATGTAATCACCCATTGTGAAGAAGGATGATTTTTTTAGACACAAAAAATGAGGTCCTCAGTCAGTTTCAAGCAACGTAGCTTCATAAAAGCTGGTTCAGCAACACCAGCTGGAATAGTAACTGTGAATCTGTATAGGTAGTCCATTTGGATGTTACAGTTGTGAAAACTGCTGAGTAGAAATTTGAACCCCTAGATTATTCATCTCAATCTTCTTGTGAGTGCTAAGTAATGTTAGGTTGCTATGAGTCTTGTCCTTTCTTACACAGTGACTAGCCCTTCTAATACTGCTAAAAAACAATTGCCAGAATATAATTTCTAGAAATTTTGTTCAGGGATGTTCTGGTCAACCCGGCTCTGTTTCCAAATCTGATCAAGACAAGGCATAAACCACTTTTGTCCCCAGTTAAAATCAGTACGATTACTCATTTTTAACATATTATTTTTGGAAACCAAAATGTTACTTATAAGCTTATAATACTTTAAAGTGTTTATGTGTTTTACATTGGAATTTTAGTCTTCAAAGGGTCAAGATGCTGCTTCAAATAAACTTCTTTGGAGCACAGCTTAGTATAAAGGAAAATGACATGCCTTGAGTTCATCTCAGGCATTTGGAAAATTTGGTATCTGCTGTTTGGAGAAGTGGTAAGGGCATTGATGGATTTAAGACAACTCCTTCAGGAGGGGAAGCCTTTAGTGACCTGACTGTATGGAAAAAGTGTCATTTTTCCATTGAACTGCTTACACCTTAATTATGTATATATAACAAGAACTCTCAGAAGCCACTATGAGTCCTTAACATCAAGCTAAATTAATGTTATTATCTAGAAGATATGCCATAAAAATTAGGTACAGTGTGAATGGCTGAACAGATTTCCTGCAGGTTTAAGGAGGTAACCCAAACCCCTAAACAATAAGTTAAATAGTTACCATTATTAACACACTACAATCGTATATCATTTCGTGCTTAAAGAAATGATAAATTGAAAATACAATCGGTCATACTCGATTTGAAGTAATGTAAAAAAGATTTTAAAATCCTGAGTTCTGGAGTATTTAGGTAAGGAGAACCTGATTTTGAAATATTTTTCTTATATTTAAAGATTAATATTAATTGGCAAAAGGTCATTGTTAAATTGAAACAAATATTAATCTGAAAGTAGCTAGGACATAAAGATGAGGAAAGAGGAATAATAATTATGTTCACAAATTCACTCTAATCTCCAGCAACCTATGATTTTTCTCTTTCAAATAGCATGAAAGAGCAGCACAAAATTCACAGCTTTGATCTTTTTCTGCTCAACAGAAGAAGTACCGTCAGCATCCATCTGCTTTGAAGTTTACCAGTATTAAAGACACTCCTGAGATGATCCAGGCTAGAATTAGTTATAACCAGGCTGTGGATGTAAGTTGTAATGTATATACATTATGATTATAAGAGTGGTATCCTCTTTGAACGACCTGATTGAAGCACTGGCTTTCTCTCTCTTTCTTTCTCTGAGATTATCCTTGGGAAGCAGGAAACTTCTGTGTTCTGGTGTGGTGCATCCCACAAAGAGCATGTTTCTAACTTGGATTGGGAAACCGTAGAGATCCCACCAAAGTGAATGGGATTTTCATACAGAAAGTGCTTTCTGTCCCATTTCTTTTCAGAAGTAAAATTTAGGAGTAGAACTGACCTTTGACCTTTAAAGAAATTTGGCCTTTCGATATTCATTAAGGAAGAACACATTTGGGGTTCTTTCCCTTTTCAAACAGATCTTTCAAATTTCAGTTTCTACATATTCTTTGGAAACAAAATGTAAGGCAGCATGACAAGGAAGAAAAAATAAATTATTTCAAGCTGTCATCCTGCTGAGAGAGAAATCCAGGAGGGGAAACCTTAAAGGGAAGAATTGAGGCTGTTTGGTGTTTAAACATGTTTATTTTTAATAGAAGAGCGATTTAAAAATATTGTAGACTTAACTGGGATAATACAGAAGTGAATAATAAGCAAAAGTCACTCAAAAAAGACAAGTTTCAAACATGAGAGGATGTTTTATTGTGAAAATAGATATTTTTAAAGTGAAGGAGAAGATGAAAGACTTTGTGTAAAACACATGCTATTGTAATACTTTTGGTGTCTGTGCCTTTGGTTTAATTAATAAGATCCAAAAGGCTTACATCTCAGGCAGGATAAATATAAGTCATTTTGTTCCACTGAGCCACAGTCAAAATCAGTCTGGTGCTCTACTTCTTCACACATGGAGTTCTCATTAATTTTCCTCTTACGGAGCTGCAGCACAAGAGGGCTCAGCTGCTAAAAAAGAGTCAGATAGGTGAAATGGAGGGGTCCATTCTAATCTAGAGGGACTTGAACTCTCCTGCAGAAATAATAGCCTGGGAAAGGCAAGTTGAGTGCTCCAGACGTGGGTCATATCTACGGTCAAAAAACGGTGTCTGTCTGTACCTGTCTGAAAGTTATGGTGTCAATGTAAGAAGAAACTAGGCTAGAAAAGAGACATAATATGAAAGAGGAGAACTCTGCATAGCCATTGCAGGGGAAGTTCCAGTTCCAGTTAATTGCACAGAACTCCTCTTACCTGTCTGCAGACATCTGAAAGTTAGCTGGTCCTGGGCCAGCTCTGTGTTCTTCCTCCAAGGGTTGACGTGAGTGGCACACACAGACACCTCTTCTATGATAAGTCACCTTCTGAGGTGTTTAAATCTCTTCCCATTGACTACTGAGCACCCTTTTGCAACTAACTCTGGAAACAAATTTGGAGTAGTTGCACAGATAATTACCATCCCATTTGTCTGCTAAAATTGCACGCCTTTGGAGAGACTTTTGGGAACTTCAACTCCCTGGATTACCATGGAATTTCAAAGTGTTAGCGGGCCACTCATTGCTGCACATCCCTAATGACTACTGTTTATTCTTCTTCTCCTGACTCACATATGTTAGAAGTTTTACCAAATTAATATTATAATATCTGAATTTTCATATACCTTAATTTACACACTCAAAACTTCAAGGAGTTCCTGTCTAGCATACTCCAGCTGATAAGTGTATCAGACTCCCAAAGCCTTTTGAATCTGTTCTGACTGATACAATTACCTGTATTTATTAATGCCTCTCTTGCTTTTCTGTAGTGTTTGCTTTCCATAAACGTAATTGTTAATGTTTTTGTTTGAACTAGTGATTGAACGTGTAGTGAGTACTTGCTACTGAAATTCATCTCTGTTTGCAGAGGCTGTACAAGGAGCACGGAGAGAGTATAAAGCATCAGTATACACCAACGACAGATCTTCCTGAAATCCTTCAAGCCAAATTAAATGCTATGAATATCAGCGAGGTATAAACCTGACCTTTAGTATTTTAAAGGAAAGTGGAAGGTTGATAGTGTTTTGCTTTTTTTCCTAAACAGGAAATCATACTAAATTTCTTTCCTTTCCCCAGTATAGGATCATTATATGATCTAAATATTTCTGAAGTAATATGGGAAATCAAACTTCTTATCCAACTTCACCTACATTAGAAAGATTAAGAATGAACAAACAGTCTTTTATAATAGACATTTGTCTTGTGATAATTCCTGTTGTGCATTGAGAGTTTCATTTGTGTTTGCCCTCTGCCTTAGAATAGAATAAGGCTAATGTGGTAACATTACTAGGATCTCAATAATCTCTTCTTTATTTCTGTTTCATATTTCCTAGACTCGTTACAAGGAGTCCTGGAGAAGGATGAAAGATGGTGGCTATCAACTGAAACTGGATGCCATCCCCTTCCAGGCAGCAAAGGCTTCGGGTGAAATCATAAGTGATGTACGTGAGCTTATTGCTGATATTGTCCAGTAGGACATGTCAGTCACTCCAGGCTATATCTGCCCTGCTGAGTGGCTCTTGATGGAAACAGCATGTCCAGCCAGCTCTACATCTGGGAGACATCTGGCCTTGGACTAGTTAGTGGTGCTTTTGGAGGTGCAGCCACAGTGAGATGTTATTGGCACATAAGCCAGGGAAGGTTTGTGAAAGCAAACATCCATTAACAAAGCTGAGCAGTTTACCTGCTGTAGTGACTGGACAGGGATTGCACTCAGGTGAAGTTCTCCTGGCATCCACTAAGGTTTAATTCAGATTTGTTACTGTACTGCATATTGTCAGAATTTACTGTATTACGAAACCCCTTTTATTCAGGTTTTAACAGCTGGACTAATACATCTCTTCATTCCTATCCACATTTCTATTCTTACTTCCTTTTTAGCACAAATATAAGGAGGCATTTCAGAAAATGAAAGGGCAGATGGCTGGCTCGTGTGGCCTGGATGGTGACATTCGTATTGCTCATTCAGTCCATGCAACATCTCTGCAGAGTGATGTAAGTACAAGAAAGAAGACGGGGACATTTTTGAATTGGTTTCCTAACTGTGAGTAGTTAATCAAGGAAGATGCGCTTAGCTGTGGAATAGCCTACTTATTTAAAACTTAGGGCTTTCTGTCCCACTTTCCAGATATTTTAATATAATGGTGATATTCTTGCCATTCTTCTATGTTATTTACAGTAACATTAATTTGACAGTAAAAGAAGCCTGTGTTCTAGCACACTCCCCTGCTTCATACCACTGCTGCCTAGCATAGAATATTTTACTCTGTGAAAGCATCACTCAGAGGCAGGTCTAATTGAGAATTAGCACTGGTCTTTGTACAGAAGTAAATTAAATTAGGTAGAGATGCAAAGTTATTCGGTGTTTATTTTCAATTTATTGTTTTTCTCAAAGACTAAAGGATGAGTGAGTTTATGGAATTTCAAGCTGGACTTTTTTGGTTGGGGAATGGTTTCTACCTGGTCTTGAGCTGTGCACATCATTTGTTGTTTACCTGTAAGAATTGTAACTGTTCAGTGCATTTTGAAGACTGTGGCTTGATTCAGAAAGCAGTGAAATATGTGGGAGTGTGTGCATGGTTCTCAGAAGTGCTGGTCTTGTACTGATGGCATGTTTAGACATACAGGTAATAGCAAGTGTCTGAAGAATTAATCCGTCGGGTCACTCTAAGTCATCTGATGACCACTGATAACTCTGGATGTTCATTATCCTGATGAACAGCCTGAATATCTCAAATTTGCATAATCTGATAGGGAAATGTCATGTGAAAAAAAGTTCTCTGGAGATTTCTACACCTTTCTTCTCCTGGATGGAGACAAGAAGTGAAAAAAAACAACCCAGCACTAAATATTAGTTTAAAACTACAAAATGAAACCGGCCAAATCAACAAATACTTTGACCGAGGATTTGTCAAAGTATAATATAAATAAGGCTGTTTGCATGTTTTTCTCAGGCAGCAGCTTGCCCTTTTTGTGGCACCTTCTAAAAACATAGTGAATTAGGACTTTTCTTGCCATTTTGGTTAATTTTATGGATTCAATAGATCAAGTTTGAATGAAAAGTTAATGAATAAATAATCTCAGCATAATTGAATGTAATATAGATGGCTGCTTTTTGGATGAAGACTAGGCTGCCGCATATTCTAATTATAATTATTGATCTTTCACAGTATGGTTAAACAAGTCAGGGAACTTGTTTTAAAAAGAGTAATTTATACTGCGAAATGGAAGAAATACAGGGAATGCGTCTTCTGATCAAAACCTAGATTTTAATTACTTTGCTGTGATATCTATGTGAGCTGTTTCTCGTTTGATAGGTGAAATATAAGCAAGGTTTTCAGGATACAAAGTCTCACTTCCACCTGCCGCTGGATATGATACACCTGGTGCACGCCAGGAAAGCCCAGGCTTTGGTCAGTGAACAGGAATACAGGCAGCTGCTCCACCAGTACACGGCTCTGACTGATGATGTGAGGCTGCGCTGTGCCAAGAACGCCTACAAACTACAGAGTGAGGTAATTGCAAACCATCCCAGGGATATTTCCCTCTTGGTTCTGGTGTGAGGTAGTTCTGCACCAACTCATGATAGCTGACAGCACATGTTTGAGCAGCAGCTGAGGCATAAACAATGGCTGTTCCCCCTTGGTTACATGTAGAAATGAGACATTTATCTTACTGGGCAGTGGAACAATGTGTGTGATCACGCTACACTGAGACATAAAGTTTAGTAGTCTTTGATGACTGGGTAGAAAAGTGTTTGCAAATGAGGGTGATTGGACTGTTGGTGAAAAACACTTTTTAAAGTCTTGCTAACTATGCAAACCCTTTACCAACTGGTATTTACAACTTGTTTTGCATCTGGTGAAATTCATGCGTACTTTCACAAGAAACATTTATAAGCTCTGGCCCAAGACATAGCCACTGAAATTCTAAGAAGGATGAACTTAACTCCCTACACAGTCTTGAGTAAATTTAACTGGATAATGACTCACAAGTCTGTAGGGAAAGCCTTGAGCCAAGGGGCTTTTCATAGATTACATTGCCCCTGCAGATCTCAGGAGGGGCTGTATCTTAAAAACATATCTGGCCACAAAATGCTACTGCATATCAGTTTAACACTCTCAGCCAACAGATTTAGGGATGGCAGACTGTGTCCAAACAAGTGCAACATCAGATGCCAGTTGTGCTGCCCTAATTTGGGTGAAATACACATAATCAGAGATTCTGAGGCAGATTTTCATCCATCTTACTCCTCATCTTTCTCATTGTCAAATGAAATAATATTGTTAAAATGTATTTATCAGTAACCTGTTGGTAACTTCTGAAAAATTAATATTTACAGTGAGTCACTGCTAGGTTAGGTGGTATGGAAAGTATTTTAATGAAGTGTATGCAGTTTCTTAGTGCTGTTTTTCCTTAGTGTTCCTTGGTTTTATTATGACCATTCAGAACTGTTAAAAATCAAGCCTATTTTGTCTGCAGTTTCTCCTACTTCAAAGCTACTAGCTTTTACTTAAAGATACTTTCTTATGTTTTTATAAACTGATCTCATGTATATTTATAAATCAATAATATCTACCCATGATTTATGTATTATATATGAAGAAAATTCATGTACCTAGGAAAGGTTTTTTCAAGGTTACAAATGGAAGATAGGAGTTGAAGCCTCATTTGGTGCTCATGAGGCTCAGTAGTCCTCAGAATCCTGCATCTGTGCTGTAGATCTGTCAGGGCTGTATTCACACAGACACATTCATAAACACAAGATCTTAGGGCAATGTGTACGAGCTCTCTGTGGTAGATACTAATTTTAATGGATTTATTGTGTATTTTTGGGTGAATAAATATAGGGCATCTTAAATGCAAGCTCGTAATTACTTCTGCTTGATTTTCCTTAGAATTTATATCGGTCTGACATGAACTTTATGCGAGGCGTTGGATGTATTACTCCAGGGGCCCTAGAGATTGAAGGAAAGAAGAAAGCTTCTGAACTCATCAGCGAGGTAACAAAAGAGGGTTTTGATTTCTCCACTACGAACAAGAGTTTGCCAGATGTCTTTCTATTAGACTGGGCTGGCAAAGTGACTCACTGGATAATGCCAGACTCCCTCCCCTTGCGTTTGATCATTCCACTCGTGTCCTAACTGCAGATGGGTGAACCTGATGGAGTTTTAGGCTCTGCAAACTTTGCTGACTTATTTTTCAAACCTTTTCTCCTGTGTTTCAGACCCAGGAGGTGGTTATTTTATGTTATTTATTTTAGAATTTAAATGGGCTTTTTCAACTGAAAAGAAGGCTGTACTATCTGTAATAATACCTTGTACTATTTCTCCAAAATTAGACTGAACTGAGCAATGCCCAGTACGTTACTCTGTCCTCAGCTCTACTCCTGCTTTACAGACAGTCTGTTTTACACCTGCTGCTTTTGTGTGTGTGTTATTGTTTTTCTCCCTCTGTGACTGAACTTTATTTCCTCTTTTGTGTTCTCTTCGTACAGTCTCTCCTAGTTTCAAATCTTGCATCTTTTCCCATATTCACATAGATGTGAAATGAGGAAAAATACGAGTTGTGTTCTAGGGAACAGATCCCTGCTTGCAGTTGTTTTGTTCTCTATTCTGACAAAGAGCCACAGGCCAGGTGAAACCTTGTTTTCCTCACAAAAAAGTTCAGTGGGCTTGTGCAGCTCCTTCTCTCTCTGGAGTGGATTGCCTTTGTTGTAATTCCACCACCCAGGGTTAATGACACCAAGGGGCGAAATAACCTCATTGCTGCTTTCAGTATATTCTGCACAGCAACACTTTTTTTTTCTTTCACGCCGTATTCCTTATTTACTTTTCATTTCCCCTGTGAGACTTGAATACACCTAATTCAGAATAGCAAAAGGTAAATTAGTCTAAGGATTAATAGACAAACTAGAGTTTTAAGCACAAGAAGCAGTACTGGGCCACTGGAATCGGAAAAAGTCCCTTATCTGACAAGATAATTTACTTATTCTGTTCATTTTTCTTTGTGTGTGAACTCAGAGTAAATATCGTCAGCAGCCACATTCCTTCAAGTACACATCGGTGACAGACTCTCCTGGCCTCCTTCATGCAAAATTCAGCAATATGATTGCTAATGAGGTAGGCTCTCCTAACGTGAATCAGAAAATATGCTTTTCAAAATGCAGCAAGCTGAGGATGGAGAAGTGGGAAAGAGACAACCCTACTCTGAAAGCAAAATGCACCTGAAAAAGCACAAGCATCACTGATTTGTGCTTTTTCACAGTTAGATCACATTTTTTTTTTTTTGTTTCCAAACATTTAATACCATTTTCAATTCAGTCTCTTTAAAAAAAGCTCACATAGTATCCATACAAGAGAGTTCCATTATCAAGTTTTTTTGCATGAAACAGAGACTCAAAAATCAGGACTGTAGGGTGTTCTAAAGGGTGCTCATTTACATAGTATGATCCACCTTTGAGGGCTCCTAAAAAAAGAATTGCTTTTCTAAATTCTGAAAAAAACAAGACAAAACCTGTAGAAAAATTATCAAAATCGTATATAATAACTTGAAGAAAAAAATTCAAACTAGGAAATATGCCCAGCCTACCAGAAATGCTGGCCCTTTTATTTAACACACCTTCATGATGCTCTTAGCATTCTTAAGTGTACTTTTGCCCTGCTGGGGACGTAACAATGCAAGGCTAAGATTGTAGTGGTTTGGCTTCATCATATATTCATAAAAATTAATGTTAATATTCTTTATACCTAGCAAAAGCCCAACGTCTTTATGCTCAGAAAAAAACGTTGCAATTGCCTTGGTATACTCTTAGCTATTTTCAGTGATGGCTGACTATAGTTGTCACAGTCATTAACGACTTAAGTACTGCTGCTGTATTACTGAAACAATAGAAAAAACTAATTTCAGTTGTCTCTTTGATCTCTTTCCTAGCGCCTGTATAAAGCAGCAGGAGAGGACAGTCGGCATCACTACACACCAACGCTGGGTCTGCCGGAGTTTACACGGGCAAGAATAAATGCAGCCAACCTCAGTGATGTAAGAATTTGTTCTGTATTTCTTCCACTTATTTCAGATGCAGGGTGAATTGTGCAGTGGCAAGGAAGATGGATAAGTAGAGGAAATTCTAGGTCTATTCTATTTATGCTCCCCTGATTTGATTATAATGATATTTATCTCCATTAGTATATATGCAGTTGTGAGTACATTAAATCTACATAAAGAATGAGACATGTTTTGTCTGAGTTAGTAGGATTTCCCAAAGATAATTTAAAAAACTCCTTTGATTATAAAGAATGAGACTGTAACACAGAATAACAAATGAAAGATGGTTCCTTTGTTTGTTCCTTTGTGCATTTAAAAGTAAAACAGCAGTCTACATGTGCCTTTCCTACTTTAGGCAAAATACAGAGAATCTTGGCATAATCTACATGCTCAAGGCTACAAGCTGACAATGGAAGCACTCCCATTCCAGACTGCTAGGGCCTCCAGAGAAATTGCCAGTGATGTGAGTTGAATGATTCAACCTCCCTTCTTGCCTAATTTCTGTTAACTTCATGTAAAACAATGTCTAAAGCAGATTTTACTGAATTAAAGGAACTCCATAACCATGTGAGACAAGTGTGAGACAGAATATATTACTTATGAATGAGATTCTTTGTGTGAATTGGGAAAAAAAAGAAGAGGAAGAATTGCTGCTAATCGGGAACCAAGCCAGGTTAAACATCTTCCAGTGGGAAATAGCAAATGAATTAGTATTTGCAAACAGAAAGAACAGGGATTCTGCTCTTTTTCAGGCTTTCAACTCCTCATATTATACAGTGCCCACTAACTCTGTCCACTCTATTTTGAGCTGACTTTTGGAAGTGTCTTGTTAGGAAGTTGTCAAACCACTACAGAAGTAAAAATCAGTGCAAGTTCCTGTAAATATGTATCCTCTTAACTTCTGGAACAGAGGAAACAAATCATCTTATCCTTTGAGATATCCTATCATTTCATTTGCTGTATGCAAAACACTCAGACATGGTGGTATCCATTTCTCAGAAAGCCTAGGTTCATCCCTCCATCACAAGATATTTAATAAATTCTAGGAAGATGGAAAGAGTCTTCATTTTGTGTAGTATTTAGTTGCATACTTTAATGTGATAAAATATGAATATATTTCACATGTGTTTGTTTAATGAAGCAACCATTTCTAGTTGTAATTTATAATATATACTTAACCATATTTTGCAGAGTGCTTTTGGTTACAGCTTCAGATCTGCTCTAGAGGGTACAAGTCCATAATAGAATTACATCCACTTAGAACAGATCTGAATTTGGCCCTTCATCTTGGAAGCACTTTATAAACATTAGATGCTGTAATTTAATCCCCACAACTCTCTTGTGTGGTAGATAAGTGTTATTATCCCATTTCAACTACATTATGAACTCTTCAGGGCCCAGGCCTTCCCTTTAAAGTTCTAAGCACCCTGTTGATGCTGTATAAATAAGCATTATCATCATCATCACTATTTCACAGAGAGGATAAATGCAAGATCACAGGGAGAGTCATAGTCCCAGCTAAGATGAGAATGAGGGGTTGCTGGTTCTTATTCTTTCCAGGAAAACTGAATTTACTCTTTAAAATAGCTGGGTGGCATTTGCAAATCTGAAGGCTACAGAGTGCACAATGTTTTGCTTTTGTACAGATTTTTTTTTCTTCTGTCTTTTGTTTGTTCTCTTATGTTCTCATTCCTAGTGAAGGGAATAAAATTCTCAGAGAGATAATAAAGGTACATGATTTGAGGTTAAACAAGATCAATGCTTTGGGCATATTCAGAAAATGCATTGACATGTGCTTAACTGTAATATTGCAGCTCCTATAGTATTTATTATTTAAATTTGAGAGCAATGAGATATTCAAAGAATTGCTTTCTAGTGTCATATACCTTGACTGGTTTTACAGAAAACATAACTGTTTCAGTAATTTATCTGAAGTTAGTCAGCTGGAATAGCCAGTCTAAATTAGGCACATTTTCACTTTTACCCTTTACATTTTAATTTTTAGTACCAATATAAACACGATTTTGTGATGGAGAGAGGAAAACACATTGGTGCCAGAAGTGTTCTGGATGACGCCAGGTTGCTGCACTGCTTGCATGCTGCCAAATTACAGAGTGAACAAGAGTATAAGAAGGGATCCCAAGAAGTGTGGTCTCAGTTTCATCTGCCCATGGACATGGTGAACCTTGTCCATGCCAGGAAGGCTCAGGCCTTAGTGAGTGATCAAGATTACAGAAAGACACTCCACGAATTTACAGCACTGCCAGAAGACATGAAGATGAAGTGGGCCAAAAGAGCCCACATGCTACAGAGTGAGGTAAAATCTTTCTTTTGGACCCTACCCTATGTACGCCTGAGCTTGCCTACAGAGGGACAGGACAGGATGTGAGCGAGAACCTCAGCGCTTGGCTCTTTGCCTTTAGAACCCCAAGTCAGGAATCCAGACAAGTGGTGATGAGGGTTTTGCCTGATACCCTCACTGCCTACTAGAGTAATGTACTGCACACATGAGTTAGTTAATTGTCATGTCCTTTCACATGTAGGGGAGAACAAAAAAATGAAAAAATGGATGACTGGATTAAAGTCACACAGTGAGAAACCATGACTCTGAAGTGAAGTCAGGATTGTTGGGATTGTGGGTACTTTGCTGACTTTCACTTTTTATTGGGTCTGCCTGATTTTCTGTAATAGATTAGGAGGTAAAAGCAAACCTTTAATGTAAGTAAAGAAAGAGTAATGTGTCCTCCTAGAAATGGGGTTAACGAGGAACCGTGAACCAGATAAAATAATTAGTATTCCTGGCTTGAACTCACCTCATAAAGTTATTTCAAAGGAGGTTCTTTTACGCCCAGTACAAACAGGTTATTACTTACTGCTTTGAGTCATACTAATTCACTCATGGGGCCTTCTCTTGTAACTTGCATATGATACATTATTTAATTCCTGGTGGAACGAACAAATGCAAACAGTTTGGCTTTACGATCTGGTATGTGCATGGCAAATGAAAAACCTCAAAATGTGAATATGAACCAGGGAGTTTTTTAAAAAACCTTAATAGCTGTGGATACAAAACTGATAGTTAACAATTTTCATTTTTAACAGCATCGCTATAAATCAGACCTGAACTTCATGAAAGGAGTTGGTTGGATGGCTCTGAGATCTCCGCAGATAGAAAGTGTAAAGAAGGCTGGAGAGCTCATCAGTGAGGTAACTGATAAATCTTTCATGGGATAGCAAGACTGTAGGAATTGTTTACCATCAAGGCTCCTCGTTACATGACACTTACGAATGTAGCTTATCATTTCCTTTTGATGTGGGAGCCTGTTTATACAAGGTGTAAGTTACCAAGAAGCAGTACGGGAGACACAAGTCCACTGTGTGACACCTGCTGAATATTTTCCATTCCAAATGAAACACAAGAGTATAAGCAAAACATGTAGAAATAAATAAATGCAGTAAACTCCATTATGAAATTCTAAGCAGGTGGTTATGGAAGTTATATAGAAAGATACAGCACTGACAACCACACTGAAGGGGCATTTGCCTGCTCAGTATCATGCATTAATGGAGAAAAATTATGAGCTGTCAAAAGGATAGTGTTCAAAAGCTTTTTTCATCTGAATTTTCAGTGGGAAGTCCTTCTTGCACACACACACACACACACACACGCACACAGAGGCACACACACAAAAAAGTTCAGTGCCTGATACAAAGGCATCCCCAGTCCCTAGCTGAAAGAGCAACTGAGACTAAAGCAGAACAGCGGCTTCAGGAAAGTGTCTTTTACATTTTACCCCAGTTATCACACTCTTGGAATTGTCATATATCATTAACAGAAACATCTTCTGGTTTTTTCCCTTTGTTTGTTTTTGTTGCCTCCTCCCCCCTCAGATAAAGTACCGTCAGAAGCCAGAAAGTCTGAAGTTCACTGCCGTGGTTGACTCTCCAAATTTGATTCATGCCAAAAACAGCTACCTCCAGTGCAATGATGTAGGTTTCATTCTAATGTATATGTGATCTTAACTTTTGCTGTATTATAATGCATAAAAGAATTGATCTTGACATTGCTTCTAGTGTCGGTTGCATTCACTGACTTTTGCCCCCACAGAGACTGTACAAGGCCGGAGGTGCCGAAGACAGGCACAGGTACACTCTGCCTCCTGATCACCCTGATTTTATCCGAGCCCGCCAGAATGCACTTTACATCAGTGATGTAAGTAAATCTTCTCCTTTGGGGAGCTGACTTGGAAACTTGTTTGGGAATAAAAACTTTCATGTGTGTAGAAGCCAGGTTCTCTGAGCCTGACCAAAACTAGAAAAAGCCAGAGGCAGTGAACAGTCAATATGTTGCTAGGTTTCTGCTGGAGGAATCAGGAAAAGTCTGCTAATTTTCCTTTTGACTTAATTTAACTCTCTAGGTCAGTAAGCTATTATTAAGGATTTCAAACCTTCATTATAGATATAGTTAGTTACAAATTAAAATCTTTTTGGCTTTTTTTGTGTGAGAGAGGAGGGAGGATCCTCTTTCCTTGACTATATAACACACCTTTCTGAAACTGCAACACTGTGTTGAACTGATCCCTTAGGCATAGTTGTCATCAATCTGAATGTAACTAGATCAGTGAGTGGAATTAGTTTAAAGAGAGTTTGTTTCCCCATTATCTCATACAGGGGAACTCACTCTATTCCTAATGTCCTGTCCCCTGATTAAATAGCTGTTGTCTTTACCTGTAGGGTCAGAATAACTTTACTTTGTAAGGAGTTTTGAGATATGTGAAAGAAACAATTAGAAATTACATTTTTGAAGGAATAGAGGAAAATGGCAAATATTGTGTGCAAGGATCGCACACAAATGAAAGGTCAGCCCTGTTAGCAGGATGTACAGTGATGCTTGCATTGCTTCTGCCCAGGCTGTCTTGCAGGATTTCTGGGATCTAGTTTACTTTCAAATTTAGCACCACCTAGCACTACATTCACCAGTGAAACAGAAGATTATCTCAAAATGTGAAGTGGTTTTGTGCTTCCTTTCATATGGTCACAAACCCCAGAAGGGATGAATCAATGACTTACGGAAAGCAAATGAGTAAAATCAGAAAGGAACAGCCAAAAGTGTCAGCTAAGACACCATGGCCATGTAGTAGGACCTGCAGACTGGAAGCTATTTTAAGAAAACTACTAATGGAAGAAGAACCAAATCTAGAGCAATTTCTCCTCAGGATGTAAATGTGATTCGCATCCTCAAAGTCACATTAAATATGTTAGAACCGGCTGTTATTCCACATGAGTTAATGAAGCCACATGTGGCTAGGGATAGAGACAAGGATCATTTGAAAAGCTTGAAATAACTGGTATTGAAATTATGATGCCAGGAAACCCAAGACACTGCGAGTGGATGCATCAAAAGAGAGAATAAGGGCAATATCAATGCAATATTGATGTGACTGATGCATCACAGTTTCTAATAGAAATTAAATCACATCAAAACCAACCACATTCAAGTACAAAAGGAAACCCTAGTGGCACTTTTCAGATGAGGCATTTTATCATTATGGTGAATAGAAAAGAAGTTGAAGCGCTATAGAACTAGATCAAAACCTTGGAGATGGTACTGATGACTCTTGATACAAATAAACCCAGTAGGATAAAACATTTATTATTGCAGTTATGGGACTGCGTTTAAGAAACTGCAGGGGGAAATGACTGTTTTGTTCTTTTCTTTTCAACACAGAAATTGTATAAAACATCTTGGGAACAGACAAGGGCATCTGGCTATGATTTTAGGATTGACGCCATCCCATTCCAGACAGCAAAGGCTTCAAGAGAGATTGCTAGTGATGTAAGAATTGTTCTGTTTCAAACACTTCCCAACCCTCTTCCCATGCCACCTCATACTGCAAAAATGGGTGAATTCTGACATGAGTGAACTTTGTTCTGGTGTGGAAAATTGGTGATCCAATGAAACCAAGTGCTGGTTAAGTGCAGAGATTTCCAACTAAAGGCTACTATACCAGGCTGTTCTGTTTTATATCCCAGGAGTTTTTCTTGGGAAGGAGACATATTATGATTTAATTAAATAAAATAGGTACTAGGCTATGAATAGCTAAAGTATGGTGTAGGATAAAGTGGGTCATCTTTGAACATAGAAGACCACAGTTGGCAAGAAAGCTAAAGATGGAGGAGCTTCATTGCTTGAGCTCTGTGTTGTGTGTACCTGAGTGCAACAGTAGGAGGATCTCTGATTGCTTTTGAGAGACGAGCGTTTTGAGCCCCCTAAGTCTTCCCACTCCTTTAAAAATGAGCACAGAGATCATTCTTCTAAAGTGTCTTGTTAGATTAGGAGATGCAGTTTTATATCAAACAAACCCTTGGTCTTTGTGCACTACACGAAACATGATTGATAGCTAGGGGAGAATAAGTTATTTCGTAACAGAAGTCAAAGGTAATTTGAATGTGAAAATGAGATTTTTGTCTGCACTTCCTGCAGTACAAATACAGAGAAGCCTTCCTGAGAGACAGAGGCCAGCAGATTGGATTCCTCAGTGCAAATGATGATCCCCAAATCAGACACGTCCTCAGAGTGGGGAAACTCCAGAGCGACATCCAGTACAGGAGTGATTATCCCCTAAACAAAGCACAGTTCCAGAGTCACCTCAATCAGCCAGGATTCCTCCATGCCAAGAGAAGCCAGCAGCTTGCAAGTAATGTTAACTACAGGCAGCCCTTGCACCACTACACTTGTGACCCTGAGCAGCTAAATGTGAAGCACGCAAAGCAGGCCTACAAGCTGCAGAGTGATGTAAGTGTGGCTGAGTGACACTGTGCTTCCCAGGGCTCGGGGCTGTCTGTGCAATCTCCTTTGCAAACCTCACCTGCCAACAAAATCACCTTCTTGAAAGAATCACAGGCTGCTTACTAAAAATGAATAGTTATTATTGACTTTGCTGCTCTTTATATGTTCTCTCTTGAATACCCAGAGCATGCGATTTTGTTAGAGCCCAATAAAATAATGCATCCTGGTGCATGTTTCATTCTCTCAGGTGAAATACAAGTCTGACTTGAACTGGCTCAGAGGCATTGGCTGGACCCCCCCAGGTTCTCACAAGGTTGAAATGGCAAGGAGAGCTGCTGAGCTGGCATACCTTCGGGAAATGGGATTGCTGGGTGCTTCTGCTCAGTACAGACCTGGAGCTGTAAGTAGAGCAAACCATTTTTCTCACAAATCCCGACAGCCCTGCTCCTTACTGACACACATCCTCTCTAATACATTTGAGTGCTCCCTGGAGTCTACAGTTCTCCCTATTATCTGGACAGGATATGTACACTTCCCTCATGAAGCTTTGTGGCTTAGTGTTATTTGAATTTCCTTTCCTAATTTGAAGGAACCTCTCAAGAGAGTTCAGCAGTGTCAGCAGTGTCAGTGTCAGGATGTGTTTTCCCCAACTTGTGGATGATGACAAATCTCCAAGTGTCCTGGTACCTCTGTGGAAAGCAGAAGCAGAGGTGGAAGGGACTCCCCGTGCAAGTCCCATTCTCTTTTCCCAATTTCAGCAGGAACCACGTGTTGCCATGTAATCTCCACTGGCAGCCCTATTGACAGGTTTAGTGTCACCTCCTGAGAGCGTAATGTGTGCTGTGGGAGGCTTTGTGCAAAGTGGCAATGCTCCAGCCTCCCCCACCTCTGTCCAGCTCAAGATTAAAGAAATTACAAGCAGGGATCTTCCAGGCTTTCCTTCTGCCTGCCTCCACAGGGATGACTCCCAGTCTGCAGTGTCCCAGCACAAGAGAGCAGAAGTCCGTTCAGGAATCTGATAGCCCTCACAGTTAGGAAGCATTTAGCTGCTATAAAAAAGAAGCACTCTACTTCAAATACTTAGATCATTTAATTGTTAAATGTCAAATAACAAGTCAAATAATAATTCAGACCAAGAGAAACAGTACATATCCATGATTTATATCCCCATCTGAAAAGTTCCTCAGGAAATAAATGAAAACTATGGTTGAGTAAAGCAGGCAGTGGGAATTACAGGCAATATCTTCTTAAGTCAAAGGTATGATAAATGATCTGATGGTCCCAGGGAAACCTACAGGTGTGAAATTCATATGGAACTCAGGTGTTTGCTGGTTTGCTTTTTATTTAGGGTTCAAAATAGAAGCTAGGACTCGAGCCCATTTAGTCCTTTGGTATGTGAAGTATCTAACTTAACATGAACAAGTCCATTTTTTGTACTTCTCCACTGCAGAAATTTGCTCAGTGCAGAGCAGTGATTTAGATTTTCCTCTTTTTTTTTTTTTTTGCCAGTTGTGTCATTTTGAATAAGAAAATATTGTTATAGAATAATGGTTAAAATTCTCTCCTGACCACTGGCTGGTTTCACAATTTATTTGGGTGTGATTTTACAGGACCGGTTGGAGAAAGAAGGATCTCAGCAAGTCGGAGTCAACGCTGATGCTTCAGAAATTCTGCAAGTCAAAAGAAGGCAGATGCAGCTCTATCAGAAGTAAACAGAAACATGACATAACACAAATAGATTTTCATCTTGTCCTGCAAATCCTGTAGTTTTTCCAGTTTTCTGGGAAACACAATAGATGGCAAACAATTAAAATTTTTGTTTTAAAAAGCAACCAAAACATTGCAATTTATAACGGATAATTTTATTTTTGTGTGACTACTTCGTGATTTATCACTGAATGTATTACATATTCTGCTATTTAAGCTGTAAATGAAATTAGTACTAGATGTCTGGCAGGCTCAGCTTTGCACCACGGATGGTAGAATATGAAATAATTTGTAATGAATAAATCAGGTGACTCTTACTCCATGTTTGTAATTTTTGGAGATTTTTATGTTCCTGGTTTATTGGCACCATGGACTTAAGAGAATACAAAAGCTTGATTCAGGTGGTTTGAACAAGTCAAAGACCAGTGGGAGCAACGTTGTCATTAACTAGCCAAAGGCAGTTCTTCTAGCAAACATCAGGGAATCTGTTCTAGTCTACTAGGAAGTATTCAGATCACAATTAGTTCTTCAGTTTTTTTCAAACCCTCCAAAGTAAAAAATCAGAATCACTCTTTGCAGTAGGGGTAGCTGTTGACAGATTAGGTCAATAATCTGGGTTTAGGCCTTAGAGAAGATTGTAAACCCTGGAATTCAACTGAGTGACATTACTATTTTAAGGAATTGACTCTTCACAAACAAGTCTATTCTTTATAGCCCAATTTAATACCAATCCCTTGTTTTTCAAATTTCTGTGCAGAATCATTGGGCAAAAGTTACACAATTTGACACGTACATCTTATGAGACTCTCTAAATTATCTAATGACTTTAGACACAGATTTTTTTTAACGGCATTTAGTACTAGTTAGGTCTCACTGGTATTATTAAGCATATATAAAACATTGTAGATCTGGAGTATAACAAGTAATGCTCCTCTAATCAGGAATTCCTCTAATCAGGAATAATTGGATAATTCTAATACTTCTAGTTTTTTGATTTTTCAGTCTGGAATCACTGATGGAATTTGTAGTTATTTACCCACAGAAGTGCTTTTAAAAATAATTGTCCTGCCTGATCCTCCCTCCTCAGGAAACTCCAATGGCTGCAATCTTGCAAACTCAGCCACAGGATGACTCCTATGTGTGTGAAAAATGGTACTGTGTAAGAACACACACCAAGAGCTTTGAGGTCTCAGGTCCAGTAAGTGCAGAAAAAGCACACCTTAGACAGGAGCATGAGGGGAAGAGGAAATGTCTGGCAGCAATTGAGCTTGGAGAATGTTCATGGCTTGAAAAGCAGATCTAGAAACATTGAGATCAGGGCCTTTGTTTTATTTGGGAAACAAATGGAGTAGCTAAACTTTCTGATCTGTTTAGCTACAAAATGTGGGCTAATTTCAAAGCCCACAACAGAAAAACTGTCACTGACATTCTACCTAACACTCTAGGGCTATTTTCAAGGTGGTGATGAAGGATGCCCCATGTAGGCCATAAGAAAATATCAGTAGTGTTTTTAGTCAAAGAGGCAGCATTTGGGGAATTTATAAAAACAGTAAATCTCTCAATCTTACTGTTTGTCATTCCGAAGCTCTCTCCTAATGACGTGACCTCGATGAAGACTGAATTACAGTTTTGATCCAATTGTTGAATCTTGTCACCTGGACGTAAACTCCTGGCTTGTTTTTTAACCCACACCCAGCACCCCAGCTCACAAGGCCATATACGTAGTAGGAGCCATTTTCTACACAAATCAGTGGGCCTCCAGAGTCTCCCTGATGAAGGAAAGCACACGTGTTCAAGGCATGAAGCAAAATATTAACCAAAATCAGAATGCTTCTCTCTCATCTCAAAACTTTGAAGCTGTAATGATGTTTTCTTCCTATTGGATGTACCATCAGATGCTGTTTAGCCCTGAGTAGACTTGCAGTTCTGTGACCAGGTCAAATGATTCCAGACTTTTTGGACATAAGTTTTCATTTTTTCCCAGTCCATGACTTATATCTGACAAGGTCACATGAAATGTCCCAGCATGAAAGTACCAGGAATTCAGAGCCTGAACTCAGAAAAATAAAGATGTGATCCCTGGTACAAACGAAAACTTCAGCCATCTCACACTCTTCAAAACAGCCTTATTCTGAGTTGGTTGGTCTCATTTTTTTTGTTTTGTTTCTGATTTCTATTGCAAAATATGCTTTACAGTGGTAATTTGCACCTTAGGAAGTGTTGTTCAAACTTTCCCCTACCTTTCAATGGTATAGGTATGAACTCGTTTCGCATTTGTGGTAGCTATAATGAAAAGAAACATCAATACTGACACCCTGCAGGTCTTAGCTCTGATAGTGAAAATCAGATTAGAATTGGCGTTCAAGGTAGAGGCCATAACAAAACTGAGGAAAAAAAGAGCAAGTTTTCAGGTTATTATGACAAACTGCCTCAGAAGTCAAGCTTTGCAGGCTGATCTCTTGATTCCATAGATCTGCCTGTAGGTGACAGTGGCAGTATTAACTCTAAGGATGTACAACTCAAAGTATACTGCTGAAACGCTGTTGAAATACACTGATGTGAGAACAGATACATATGCAGCACGCTGCCAAAGCTCTGCACAGCCTGACTCTTTACACAAAAAATTAGTGTTCAAATACAGAAAAAGGAACAGACCTCACAAGAATCGATTCCGGGTTTCCGAAGTCTTCCTGCACAAAACATGCTGTCATCCAGTACGTTACCATATAGCTTGGGTTCATTGCATTTCCTCTGGGAGATCAGCTTGACATTGGCCTCTAGCAGCTGATGGGATTGTTCACCTATGGGGTGTGCACCAAAAAAACATGGAGTCACTTTCTTCCCATTCCTGTTACATACTGTCTTTTATTCAAAATACGAGCTTGCTTGCCATATAGATGGGATGGGGGAAGAGCAGGGGGGATGCATGTGCTAGATTGGGAAGAAAAGAACTGTCAGCTGAAATTATAAGTTTCCAGTGAGCTGAAGCCTGAAGTTTCACTCAGGACAGTGAGTTGTTGCCTGAATAAAAATGAAGTCAGGTATTCAAAATTTGGTTCCAATCAGCTCTGTCCATGTAATCCTCATTTTCTAAGGTTTGTCTGCAGCTCCCAGAGGTCCCCATGGGATTTTCAGCTACTCAGCACTTCTCAGATTGGTGCCATTAGATGCTTTAACATGCAAGCTAATGTAATAGATGAAAACTGAAAATCATACAATATTTAAGGGCAATGATTAATTACAGTGAATCTAAAGACGTAACTTGACATCCAAAGGCAATAGCCAGAGTTTCAAAGTACTACATCTGTAGATAATTAAAGGTGGTTTATAAGTTTGGTTCTGCTTGAGTTTCAGGAAATATTCCATTTCTGTGATGATTTCCTGAAATGCTAATAATAGCTCTGCTCAAAGAAGGAGCCATCTAGCTTGAACACGTACAGGGTACTTGATATTTATTGTTGGGGGAAAAAACCCCATAAAATCCCCCTTACCCTTTTTAAGGGAGACCTTTTTATTTGGAACTTTTGAAAAATGTCCATTAAATTCTGTTGGTGCATTCTGATCAAATGAACATGCTTGTCTCTTGTGGACTTCAATGGGAGTTACATCAGAAGGAAGAATTTGGTCCTATTTATCGTATCAGGCTGTATCAGTCACAAAGCACTAGGACACCTACTGCAGCCTCAGTGACATGTTTTCCTTCTGCTGCTTTACAGTAACACTTCAATCAGAATGTGAGAAAACGCATTTTTCAGAAAATTGTCATTATCTTTTTTTAAGCATAATAATTTCTCCCCTTAGGATTTACCGCGGGCAAGAAAGGTTTTTGGATAGAGCTGGTTGAACTTGAAAAGCATTGGATTTTTTTTTTAATTTTTCAGTACATCTGAAAGTCCAGATGCTGCTTCTGAAAAGCTTTATCTGACCCAATGGGCTGGAAAACCATGTGAAAATTCCTGTCTTTCTTGATCCTGTCTTGAAACACACAAGTTATACAATAGCCTCTCTTGATACTTCCTTGCTTCTGCTGCTGGCTTCAGATGAAACCATGACATGGAGAGTCAGATGGTAGGCAAAAAAATGCATCAGGCATTTAATCAGAACTCTGAAAGGGTTGGTTGATTTAGCAGTTGGAGATTTCTGCTAATGAGTAATTTGCATGACATGTTTTAGCTGACCTTATTTTCATATTCCATGTCTTTGTTTCACTAGTGACTAGGTCCTCATTTGGGTCTGACAATTGCTGCTGGAAGTACCAGCCCACCTTGCCACTGGAGTACCCACCAAATTCCAGTTAGTCCACAAGTACCTGTCTCTGTCTCGCCCCATCCAGAAATGAAGCAGGAAGTGCCAGCAGGGAGGAAGAAGTCAGGGAGACATGCTATTTTCACATACTTTGTTTCCACTGCACAGTAACCATCAACAGGCTGCAGTTTAAGTAGTGCTGGAGAGGAGATAAACAATAACAAAAAGTATTTGGAGCTAATTTGGATTCCTAACCATTGTTACCAGTATGTGACGCAACCCCATGCAACGCTGCATAAAACTAACATTCCATTTGCCCCTCTATGCTGGACCTGTTGCTGTTATTTGGTTCCTCCTACGCAGTGACTTCTGCCTGCCCATCACAATTTACATCCCAAAGATTCAAATGGATCTAGATCATAATTTGGCCTGATTATTTCCACAGCATAGTCTCAATGAGAATGTTACATTGACTTTAGTGGGAGAGAGGCCCTTCAAACAATAAAGGTTGGAGGTGAGCCATGTGAGTATCAAATAAAGGGTTTACCAATATCATTGTATAGGACACCACCCTTGTCTCTGTATTCGCCGTGTAAATTTATTTGCACTGCATCAAATATTTGCTCATGATCCTCTTTCTTCTTGAGGTTTTGCTTTCCAAGGGCTACTCGGATCTTTGTTTCTGGGTTTCTGGAAAAAAAAAGGTTAATTACATACAGACATTTTCTATCAGTGGTGGTGAAAACCCACACTTTTTGTGTCAAGTCAAGATATTTCTTCCTGTTCTAAAGCTTAGCCAGAAGATTTCCTAAAATCATTATAGGAAGTCTTACACAGGAAAGCAGTGGTATTGGAAAATACATGGAATCAAGAAATAAAGTGATTTAAAGCTGCATGTATGTGATTTTCTTTCCATTTTAGGGCAGAGTAGCAGTGTGCACACAGTCTATTACTGTGGCAGTGATGACAAGTGGCAGCACATGTAGCCATGGGAGTACAGTTGCTTCCCATTGTTTGAGCATATTTAAAATCATCTGTGTTGGAATGATTTCCACTGTGTGATTTACCTGTTTCCTAGGGTTGTGGTTGCCAACTAATTTAATATAAATGTTGGAGGAAATGTAGTATTCTAAGCTAGCTGACACAGAAAAAAATTAAAGCTAAGTGCATATTTTTACTGTTTTGAAGAACTTAATTCTGATGTAATATATGATGTTGCTTATGGCATCCCAACATCCCCTGAGTTTTTCATAGATTTCTTCTTTTACACATTGCAAAATCTTGTTACTTACCTCCTTTCTTCCTCTCACACAACTACTTTAGCTCATTTTATTTGAGTAGGGCCTAAGCTTGTTATTCCAGCAAGCACCATTTTCAAGTACATTACATTTCAAGTATATTACATACATTTTTATGTATGTGTTCATTTTTTTTCACATATGTGTTTTCCTTTCAATTTGACTACCAGCAATCATTTTGATTCCAAATAATTTGGATACCAAGCTGCCTTTACTAACCATCTTGATTTTTATACATTTATCTACCCTAACCATAGGACATGCACCTACTCGAGGCAGTGTGCAGCAGTAAGAACCCAGCATGATTGAATTAGCACTCCACCACAGAAATGTTCATTCCCATATGGAGTCTCTCTCTGCAGAGATGCCATCCAGGGATGTTTTCCAGGTGTAGCCTTGAATCCACCATAGATCCTCTTGAGTGTCCTACGAACTTCTGGTTGTCCACATGTTTGGAAAATTTCAGGGGGGTCTGTTGGGGGTTCTGTTGGGGGCTCTTCAGCTGTGTTGGAAGAGACAGCAGGAGTACAAAGCAGAGATAATATCAGACTGGAAGAGTTAAGCAACTGGGAGTCACCTGCTGTTCTAGACCACCTGCATGCTGCCAAATCACTCGCTTCTAATGCTTTACCTGAGCAGAGTGAAACATCACAGAATTCCCAATCCACTTCCTTATTTTCTCTGATGTAGCACCAGGGTTTTTCATCACCATCAGGATTCCTGAAGGGAACAGTTGAGAGAATCAGCCATTGGGAGTGGGGAAATCTCCATTAAACCAGTGAAGGAGCTGAGGATTCTTAGGGAACAGCCTCATGCTCCCATATGGGAGATGAACTTCCAAAGAAAATATTTCATAAGATTTGACAAAGAAGACGCCTGAGTAAGGGTGTGTTTCTGCCATATTACTATTCCCATACCTATCTTAGGCATAATAAAAATGTGGGACTGGTTCAAAGAAAAGAGGGCGGCTTCTGGAAGCCTCACGTCAATACGGTTCGAGAAGGCATCTCTAACATTCTGGTGTTTTATGGGCTGGCAGTGTCTAGAAAGATGTGGGATCCTAACACCATCAGTTTCTCAAATTCATGAGCAGTTTGTCCTCAGGGATCTCTTTGACACAGACCTCTACAGCTGCTTCTTCAAAATACTACCTGCAGAAATTGTGTTCACCAATGCCGTATGAGTCAGCATCCTCCATAAAGGCATTAAAAATCTGGTCCAAGAGATGGTGGGAATTCCAGTGCAGGCAGGTCCTGCCATTTACAGCTTGGTTCACTCTTCCCCTATATGTAGAAGAGTCCTCTTCATAACAATCATCTGGTCCTGCAGAAAGACAATGTTCATATGAAAATGACTTTTGTGTTGTTCCTTGCTCAGAGTGGTTCCTCTCCTTCCCTTCCTTGTCCTACATTCATTTTATGGAGGATCAGAAGAACCTATGGGCCAAGTAATTATGTTCCTTATTGTACACAAGCCAGAAATTAGAATAATGTTCCAACACCTGTCCACCTTCTAGCTTGATTAACTTCAAATGCCACTCATCAGAAACAGTCCACGCAGCCTGGGGAGTCACAGGCAACTGGCCAGGTATTTTCACTACATCAGATTTTGAGTGTTTAAGGAAAACCTGGCATTTCTTCCCTTTGTGACGTGTGACCTCTGGGAAGTGTGTGTTCACTCATTGTGTACCAATGGGACCTTGCCAAAGCACACTTAGAAAACACCAAGATGGGAACTGTTTCCAGCCCCTTTGCCAGCAGTGGCTGCAGAAGTCAGCCTCTTCCTCTGACCCTCTCTCCAAGGAGGCTGGTGCCCTGGTACAGTCAGGCTCTTGGAACAGTGACAAGAAGTCACCACAGGGTGCTACAGGAGTAGCATCAGTGAGTCTGGCTGCAGGGGGAAGCCAGCCCCTGACTGTCTGGAGGTTCACCCCTACCCCTGCCCTGGGGCTGTGATGTACCGATCTCGCAGAATCTCCCCCTGAAAGGTTCAGGGCACTCGCAGGTGAATTTTGATCTGTATCTGTTCCGTATGCAGGTACCTCCATTTTTGCAAGGGTTCGGATGGCACTGTTTGGATGCTGTCAATGTGGAAAACACAGAATAGCCTTGTCAATGTGCTGAACACTATACAGCCACCTGCATGCCCAGTGGAAACTGGGCAGAGTTCCCCCAAGCCTGTTGGCTTTGAGTTCTCATGAAATCTTGAAAAATGCATGTCTCTGGGGGCTTTACCGGTGACTGAACCACCACCCCACAAATCAAGCATAACTCACCACTGGCCAGCCCCATGGATGGGAGCTGGAGCATGACTAGGGCAGGATCACCCTCTACAGTGGGTGATTTCCCACCACAGACCAGCCATGGTGCTGTGCCCACCACAATCTATGCCCAGCTGAGTGCTCACCGCGTCGGCAGGAGGGTCTCTTGTAGGGAGGCTTGCAGCTGCACTTAAAATAAGGTGGGGTTAATGTAATCAGGCAGTCGCCAAAGTGGCAGTTCTTCTCCAGACACATGTCCTCCACTGTGGAAAACACACATAAAGTACATCACCAGTATTTGTGTGTGCACAAGAGCTGTGCCCTTGCAGGGATCAGGGGAAGGTGCCTGCTCTTGATCCTCCAAAGAAGCTTTCATTTGGCAGGTGTGGACTTGGGATGCCACTTCTTGTTCACCGTATCTATGGCAAAAAATCTGTGGTACCAAAGAGCAGCTCCCCACTGCCCACCTTGCAGGGCATAGAGGAGCACCCTCTGCACTCCTGAAGTCTATTTTACTACATACTGTTTAGACAGACTTTGGCTTGGCTGAGGTCCTAAGAACTATGAACATAACTGCTGTGGGCTGCTGAGTTCAGCAAACAGTGGTTTATGAAGTTGCAACAGTAGTGTTGGCTGCCAAAATATGGAGTGTAGGTTAGCAAAAGAGCCATTACCTTTTTCACATGTGGTCCCACCGTACGGCTCAGGGCAGTGACAGCTGAAGTTACTTCCTTTGACTTCACACCTACCACCATTCTTGCAGGGGCTGGAGAAGCATGGGTCTGCAGAGGTAAGGATGGAGATCTTTCAGCTTCTCAACCTTCATCACCTGCTCTTTCTTCTCGAATTTTGTGGCTGCAGGAGTCTGTCCAGGATCCTGGGTATGGCATCCTGAGTAACAAGTGCTGTGCTTATGCATCAGCTCAGCAGCCACAGGAGCAGTAAGAGTTGCTGCAGAGTTTATTCTAAGCTGCAGTGGCTCATGGCTTTGAGTCTGGACCTGCTCTACTCCCTTTGCCCTGTCTATTACAGAGCTGTAATTGGGCAAGTACCTTCCTTTGGTCAGAGATAGATTTGCCTCTGTGGCATTGCCTCTGGCTGTCTGTCTTCATGCACTTAGTCTGGGGTGATCTGGATTTGGCATTGTCCTGTTTGGAACACAGCAATAAACTTCCCCTGGAAAAGCCATCCACTACCATTAGACTCTACCACACCCCTGAGTGGCTGTTGCCTCAAGGGAGCTGGCACCTGCTGAAAGTCCCTTGTGTGCTGCTCCTGACACTGTGCTCAACGTCTCCACTGCAGTCCAGGCTGCCAGGAGCTATTGGTATTGGAGACAGCCAAAAGTCAGCTCTGCTTGCTTTGTACAAGGGGATAACTTTGGGTATGTTACGATCAACTTCCCTGTCTCTCCTTTTGAGTTCCCTGAACAATCTCAAGGATCCTTTCCTGTTCTCCTGAAGTTTGGCAAAACAAAAAAAGAAAAGGAAATAAAACGCCCACAACTGATAAAAGAAGAGGAAGAAGAAGAAAAAAGAAACCTGCTCTACATTTGGTTCCTAGCATAAATACAGAACATATATCCCATGAAAACAGCAATTACATCTTACAGTGTCTATAGACAAATAAGTCTGTGCTTTTTTGTAGTAGCAATCAGAAATGTTCTGCATGATCAGAATCCATCCTGTGAAACCTGGAGATAAAACACAGGATTCTTACAAGAGAAATACAAAGAGGAACACTGTAAATGATCCTCCTAACTCATTCCTTTGATGCAGGCATTTCGAGAACAGGCTGGCAGACAGGCCTGCCACGCTCACGCTTCAAGCACAAGGTTGGAATTTTACCCCTTCCTTGCCTTCCTGCCCACCCCTGAGAGATACCTTCCATGGCAACGCTGTCACCCAAAGATGTCTCCATCCAGCTCATTTCCTCCCAGGGCTCCTGCTGGGGGTTGGTGTTCTGCTCCGGTTCTGTGTAGTCATAGTAGTTTTCATAGTCATTGTCCTCATCTGCAGGGAGGGGTGAGAAGAGAGTGAAAGAACAGAGGAATTAAAACTGGAAGGAGACAAGTTATGAAAGAAGTTATTCCCTGAGATGGACAGTCCTTTTCCCTTTCAGCTCATTTGGGATGTCAGTGGGTTTAGAGACCATCTAGAGGACCGAAGGTGCTGTTCAGCTCTTCCTTGGCATAGGCAGAGCTCACTTAGTGCCCAGCATGGTGACTCTGAGCACAACTGGCCCCAGTGCTGCCCTCGCTGATGCTCCTGAAGGGCACTGGGGCTCTGGCTGCCCAGCTGTCTCCTGTGGTGACAGCCAGGATGCCCCAGAGGGGATGCAGGCCAGGTCTCTCCAGGCAAAGGCATAAGGAGCCCACTGTGTGGCACCACAGCCGGGACAGATGCTGAGGCTGGTACCAGCACAGTGACAAAAAGAGATTCAGGTTCCTATGAGAAGAAGGGATTTTCTTTTTCCAAATGCTTTGCTGACCATCGTCACTGTTGCTGCAGGATGAGGCAGGAACTTCCCCAGCACAGGGGCCCTGTTGTGTTCAGGGACACAGAGTCCCATCTCGAGGGCAATCGGGGGACAGAGGTCACCTGCATGTCTGTGTGACTTCTTGCTCACAAAACAGCCTTCGAGGAGCGAGGGCCTGGCACTGCAGACACGTGCTGAGCAGCCCATCCCTGCTTCTGCAGCTCGTGGCCTACAGGAGCCAGTGTCCTCCCGTCTCAGGAGCCAGTATCCTCACCGAGCCCGCGGGGACCCGCGGCTTCGCCGGCCACGTTGTGGGGGTTGTT